>CAUYSK010012886.1:0-40950 GCA_963575035.1 Avahi laniger
AGTGTAGTACTGGCATAAAGACAGACATATAAGGCCGGGCGCAGTGGCTCATGTCTGTAATCCTAGCCACTTGAGAGGCAGAGGCAGGAGGATCACTTGAGCCCAGAAGCTTGAGGTTACAGTGAGCTATAATCGTGCCACCGCACTTCAGCCTGGGCAACAGAGCGACACCCTGTCTCCAAAAAAAGAAAAAAAAATTTAGAAATACTATTTGGCCTTAAAAAAGAAGGAAATTCTGTCATTTGTGACAATATGGAAGGAACTGCAGAACATTATGCTGAGTGAAATAAGCCAGGCACAGAAAGACAAATATCTCATGTCCTCATTTATATGTGGAATCTAAAACAATAAACTCACAGAAGAAGAGAGGAGAATGGTGGTTACAGAGGCTGGGAGGTGGGGAAAATGGGGAGATGATGGTCAAAGGGCATAAAGTCTCAAAAGGAGAAATGTGTGGAGTTTTTTTGAGATCTATTGCACAACATTAGTGCAGTATTACAGTTAATAGAGTCTTATACAGTTCACAATTGCTAACAGTAAATTTCATGAGTTCTCACCACAAAAAATGTTAAGTACTTGAGGTGATGGATATGTTAACTAGCTTGATTTCATTATTCCACATTGTATTCATAAAACATATCATTTTATACCCCATAAATATATATAATTATAAATTTTCCATTTATAATAAAAAATAAAAACTAAAAAGAATAGACAGCCCAGAAACATAAACCAGCCTGTATGTGATCATATGATCTTCAACAACAGTGCTAAGACCACACAACAGGGACAGAACACTCTCTTCAACAAATGTAAGACCTAAAACTATAAAAGGCCTTTTCATTCTATAGATTGTTTCTTTTGATATGCAGATATTTTTGAGGTTGATGTAATTCCATTAGTCTACTTTTATTTTTTCTGGCCTGTGCTTTTGGTGTCATGTCCAAGAAAGCACTGCCAAATTGAATGTCCTGAAGCTTTCCCCTCATGTTTTCTCTTAGGAATTTAATAGTTTTGGGTCTTACATTTAGGTCTTTAATCCATTTTTATTTAATGTTTGTATATAATATACGGTAAGGTCCAACTTCATCCTTTTGCATGTGGATACCAGTTTTTCCAACACCATTTGTTGAAGAGATTGCTTTTTCCCCATTGTGTGGTCTTAACACCATTATTAAAGATCATTTGACCATAAACAGGATATGAGTTCCTCAAAACATTAAAAATAGAATTACTACATGATCCAACAATCCCCCCTCTAGATACATATCTAGAAAAATTCAAAGCAGGATCTTCAAGAGATATTTACACATCGATGTTAACTTGAAGCATTATTCCCAATAGTCAAGAGGTGAAAACAATCCAAATGTCCGTTGGCAGATAAATGAATAAAGAAAATTTGGTATATATACATGCAATGAAATATTATGTAGCCTTTAAAAGGAGATCCTGCCATATGCTATGACCTGGATGAATGTTGAAGATGTTATGCTAAGTACAATAAGCTAGTCATAAAAAGGACAAATTGTATGATTTCACTCATATGAGATGCCTGAAGTAGTCAAAATCAGTTAGGCACAGTGGGTCATACCTGTAATCCCAGCACTTTGGGAGACCGAGGTGGGAGGATTGCTTGGGGTCAGGAGTTCAAGACCAGCCTGGGAAACATAGGGAGACTCCACCGCTACAAAAACTAAAAAAATTAGCCAGGCACAGAGGTATAGGCTTGTAGTCCCAGCTACTTAAAAGTGGGAGGATCACTTGAGCTCAGGAGTTCCAGGCTGCAGTGAGCTATGATTAGACCACTGTGCTCCAGCCTGTGTTACAGAGCGAGACTCTGTCTCTAAAAAAATAAAGTAGTCAAAAGTCATAGAAACAGGTACAGGTTAAATATCTCTAATCAAAAAATTCAAAATCTGCCTGTAATCCTAGCACTCTGGGAGGCCATGGAGGGCGGATTGTTTGAGCTCAGGAGTTCGAGACCAGCCTGAGCAAGAGGGAGACCCCGTCTCTACTAAAAACAGAAAGAAATTAATCGGACAACTAAAAATATATAGAAAAAATTAGCCGGGCATGGTGGTGCATGCCTGTAGTCCCAGCTACTCGGGAGGCTGAGGCAGGAGGATCACTTGAGCCCAGGAGTCTGAGGTTGCTGTGAGCTAGGCTGATGCCATGGCACTCACTCTAGCCAGGGCAACAAAGTGAGACTCTGTCTCAAAAAAAAAAAGAAAGGTAAAAGAGGGAGAAATTAATCTATATGCTAGTTTTTGGTGGGTCTTATAATGACCGTAGTTCTCTGGTATATTTGAAAATGTTAATTAACCTGGAACCTGATAGGGTGCAGAAATCAGTTTTATTCTGTGCAAGCCTCTGTCCATCTTTCCTGCAGGACTCGTGTGGGCATGTCTCCGTGGGAATCTCAGCGGGTCCCATCATTTTCTGATAATAAAAGGTCCTGCTATGTGCTAGTCCCTCAGATAGTCTCAGTTCAGAATTTAACATGTCCACTTCAAGCAATGATCAAAAATCAGAAGCCCATTCCTAGTCACACCATTCCTCCTGGCCGTTTCCAGCCCGTTCCCTGGGGAACATCCCATGGGGAAGTGGGCAAGGTACTGATCCTTACACACTCAGGTTGCTGCGGATCCTCCGGGGTTAACAAACAGGGGCAGAAGGCGGGGCAGAGGACAGGCCTTCTGGTGGCACCAGTGGGATTTGGCACTGGTCTCCTCTGGCTGAGAGGACTGAAATGGCTCTCACACATTTGGGACCATGTCAGTGACTCCCTCCTCTAAATGCCAACATTTCTTCATTGGCCAGTCCTCGTAAACCTCCCTCCGCCCCTGGACACCCTGTGGACCCTCTGCAGAGGCTCATTGCTCTCTCAGTAGCATCTCTTTCTTGAAAATTACATCTGGTGCTCAAGAAACAAACTCTAGGACCACTTCCTGGGTGCAGCTTCTCCCGGCAGAGCCTGCATCCCACTCAGGGGCCTCAGCTCTGGCCTCGGAGACCTCACAGTCCAGGGTGGCTGCCAGACTTCAGGAGCTACATGTCAAGCTCTCTGGGTGATCTCCTGAAGCCCCTTTCCCCGGGCTGGGGTGGGAGGAGCCTTGGGTAAGGAGTGGCGAACTCCCACCTCTCGGGAAAGAATGCTTCTCTCTGGCCATGATAATCTGGCCTCCCTACCTCCAGCCTTCGGTGCAGGGGAGAGGCTGGGGCCACAGATCTATTCCAGCCCTCCCCCTCTGCAACTTCTATTTGTGTGGCCAGCCTCACCATAACAGAGGTGTCACCTGAGCACCAGCAGCACTTAGGAGCTGATGAGAAATGCAGAGTTCTAGGCCCCACCTAGGACCTACTGAATACTCAGCTCAAATGGGGACAGGGAGAGTCTCATTTAATATATGCTATATATGGATAGAACAAGGTATCAGATTCTCCTGGAAATTTTCCTTAAATGTAATTGGAAGAATTTGTATGCTGTCTTCCATCAGGGGTGTGCGGTAGACATTTCTCTTCTATATAACAAAGATTAAGTTGCTGTACTCCACTGACCTGGAACAGAAAAAAAAAATGAATAGCACTCTAATTTGCTTTTCACCTTTCGAAAGATAAAAATTAAGAATGGTCTAAAATAATGGCATTGAGATAAAAAGCATAATTTCATAGTGCACAAATGAAATAATGGATATAAGAGCATTTAAAAAATTACAGGCTCTTAAAAGTAAAGCACTAATTATTGGTTTTTATTTTTACATCTCTTAGAACCATTCCCTCAATGCTTCTTGCTAATATTAAATTTACTCAAAATTTATGTAATCTGGAGTCATTTCCAGTTTTTTGGAGTGCTGTTTTTTTTCTTTATAAATGTCTGGAGAAAAGAAAACTGTAAACTTTAGTTTTAAATGTCATCATTTTAATTCCAAGTTATTCCTACCAGAAGTTTCTTCTCTGACTATACATGTCCCTTTTATCCTGGATGAAAATCTCTATGAATTAAGACCTTGCATGGTTGTTGTCATAGAAGCAGTCTTTGGAAATTGTCAGAAAGACAGTAAATACCAATATCCATTTGTGGCAAGTTTATTTTTTATTAGTTGTCTCTTATTAAAGATACTGATTTTTAGCAACTAGTATAACGTTTCTAAAGAGTTTTAAAAGGCTGTTAGTATGAATTGTGAGAAAACGGAGTCTTCTGGATGCGGGGCGATAGATTCTCGGGTGATGCGAGCCCAGTGAGTGGCTTTGCCGTAGCAGGAGGTCAGAGGAAGTCTGGCATATACGCATTAATCTCCTCTTTATTCCACAAGATGAAACATCTTGAATATACCCTCACCTTCACCCTCCAAAAGTCAGTGTCTCAATTTTTGTAACGTAACAAGAAAGAGCAAGCGAACAGGCCGATTTAAGGTCTCTGCTCGCTTCTCTCTCAGCGCCTGTCACGTGGTTCGTGCTTCATCACTTCGTGCCACACTTTAGATTCCTGGAAGTCTGATTGCACCTTGTACTGTTCAATTTTTTTTTTCCTTTAGATCATTTCAGCATAACTTTTTTATAGTTAACTTAATGCAACGGCTTCCTAGTGTAACTGAACATTTAGTATTGCCATCTGGGGAAAAAAGGCCTTAAGCATTTTAGGTATCTGCGTATTATTTTCCTCTGAAGCCATAATTGTAGAAAGTTGTGTTCAGCTTTCTGCTCTCTAATCAAGTATAGGTATCAAAGTGGATATCACACATAACCAATCTATTTGTTATTTTATAGCTACAGAATATTTTAAAGCACTTAATGTTTTATAGGCTTTTCCCTTCCCTAAGGACAAGAATAAAGTGTCTTTGCTACATGCATTGACATGCATTTTCCCTGAAATTATAAATCTTCTATAATTGTAACAACTCCTTCTGATGTTGGATACTTAGAATTGGAAGAGATGGCATCACAGAGTTTCAAAGACTCGAATCAGAATTCCCCCCACAGCACCTGTGCACCTCACCTGTCCGCTCTACCCGTGAGAGGAGGCCACTGTGCTCATGTTGTACGTGCCCAGGGATTGCACACCAACTCCCTTTCTCATAAGGCAGCCCGACCCACTGCTGATTGTTCGAAAGTTCTTTCTAGCATTGATTGCAAATATGTTTCCCTCTGACTTTCCTGGTTGTTGATCTGCACCAGGAAAGCTAAAATCATGTCTGCACAACAGGCTAAGGGAATGCAGTTTGGCCTCATAAGCACAGAGGGATATGAACCCTGGCTCTGCTATCCATGGGTTCTGTTTACCTGGAGGAATTTTCTTAGTGTCACTAAGAAAATTACTATTGCATCTAAAATGGAGATAATGGCATATATTATCATTGAGTTTCAGCATTAAATGATATAATGGAGTGTCTGACACATAGAAGTACTTTTAAATGGTGGTCTTTTTATTTTCAATTCTTACATGTTACTGACATATTAGTGACTTCAAAGAGTTTTCACTCACTTGTTTTCTTCAATTGTTACACATATTTCTAGCCCTCCTTTCCTAGAGAGGAGGGAGAATGTTCTATATTTCCACTGAATCTCTTTCCAGAGTCTTAAATGTGGTGTTAATTTTTCTAGGAATGAAAGCAGAGTCTAAGAAATAATAATATATGCATGATATTTTCAAAGAACTCCACAAGTCTTAGATGTTTATGTAAGAATCTGATACCATGAAAGATGATCAGTGCATCCCAAAATGGTCCAGTTGGAGCCACACCCTCAAATTCTCTGGGGCTTGGACCCAGAGAATCTTTCTCACTGATTTAACTCCCACCCACCAGTGTCCAGCCTGTGCTACCAAAACAGTGAAGGACCCTTTATCATAAACATTACCTGCAGGACCTCATTCAGGTCAACGATTTTTGCCTTTATGTTATCCTTACTGAATTAAGATACCTTTTTTAATAAAAGAGATTAGAATGTTTTAGTACATTCTTATTCTGGGTTGACTGTGTGTTATTTTATAGCTGCTCAGAGATAAAGATATTGTGGCTTTTGTTTATACGTGTCTGGGTTTTTCCCTTTTGTTCTGTTCACTGACCCATGATTGTGCTCTTTGATGAAAGTTATCAGAGGATTTTTAGCACGCCAGCACTTGCTTCAGAAGATGAGCATCAAACAGCAAGAGGTCACCTCCATCAATAGCTTTCTGCAGCACACAGAGGACATGGGGCTGAGGACCTACGATGCCCTGGTCATCCAGAATGCTTCAGACATTGCCCGGGAAAATGACAGGCTCCGTAATGAAATGAACACTACCTACCATAAAGAGAAGTTAGAGGGCAGGAACAAGCAAGAGGAAGGAACCAAAAGGTAAAGGCAGAGAGCCTGCAACTTTAATTACCGTCGTGATTGATTCGATGGAGTCATGAAAATTCTAATAACCCTTAATGCAAAGTTCAATCAAATATGACAGTAGTTACAAGAATAGGCATGCATGATTAGTTATTTGAAAGCCCCTAGCAATCTAAACAGATACTTTCCCTGTGCTTCCTTTTTATGAGTTAGATGCTATTATGTGATAGTTTACTCATATGAAATAATCATTGCTTCACCTACAATGCTTAGGTCACTTAACTAACTATCTCAACATACTCAAAGTTCAAGCATCTACTATTTCTGTATTAGCAAAAACTTAGAGCTGGGCTCTGGTCATATTTACACAGGTGTCACGTATATAAGGCTGGCTTATAGAAACTTCTGGGTATCTGACCAAAAAATTGAGACTCCACTCTGAAAATATAAAAGTGGTGAACTCAATAAGTGGATTGTATGTATTTTATTTCCCTGTGTAAACTGTCACATTTTCCTTGCCAATAAGGAAAACTTTGGGAAAAGCTTTTTTATTTAAAAGTTCATTTTAGATGCTGAGCTTGACATATTATAGAAACACTTAGACAACCTGGTCCTTCTCCATTTCCTCAGCTTCCCTCTCCACGAATGAGGAAGACAGCTGTCAACCACAGTAGCCCTCGCAGGGATGGCAGGAAACTTCTTCCTTTGGATCTTATTTCATTATCAGGGAGATGTTCTTTTTTTTCCATAGGAACTTGGTAATATCTTGTTGTTTCTCACTGAAAATGACATCCCTTTGCCATTTCTGCCTATGTCAAATAATTTTTTATTAAAGTGGAAATGGCAATGTGTATCTCACTAATTAGCTTCAAATATCTCAGTGATTAAATACTGAAAAAAATTCCCTTGTACAAAAAAACTGTAATTAAACATTACAGGGAAAACAAATTATCCACTGAGTGCCATGCTTTCATCTTCAGCTATTTCATTTTCTACATGGGCGGCTGACTCTGCCTTGTGGTAGACTCTAGGCCTGTTGGTGTTCTGCCACAGGAAGATATAATTATAAAAACAAATGCTCGGAAACTCCTTGTAAAATGAATGCATTGGCATCTTGCTAGTACATGATTACGTTGACATGTGAGGCCAGAAGGAATTTTTTTAAACCAGATAACTATTAATTTTATATGACTCCCAGAATAATATTTATTATTTTCTCTGCTGGAACTAAACAGCCACCCCAATTTCTCAATTTGATTATGTATGTATTTGCCTGATATAAAATTAAGTGAAGAAGTATCTGTTTATTTATTGAATAGCAGCAGTTTACTTGGCACTGGGCAACCCTGTGGAGCAATGGAGGAAAAATAATAGTTTTGCACATAATTAAATAATTTCTTGTGGAATTTAAATGACAAGGGGGCAAGAAACACTGAAATGTAAATAAGTGATAGTTTTAAGTAGACTCGGTACTCCTTTTGCAAGGGGAAATGGTGATGAACTTCCAGCATTTGATGCATCAGTAACTCTCTATTAAGATGGATTTCCCAGAAATTATCATTCAGATTGAAATTATGGTTTTTTGATTTGCTTAATAATCAGAGTGTGAAAAATTCATTCAGTGAATGCCTGATAGAAAATGTGAAGCCCCTTAAGTAGTGTTGCATTTGTGTGAGAATTTGAAAAACTAATCATGATGAATATCCAGTGTGCTCGTGTGCTTTCATCACGGAGCAGAAGCCCAAGGATGGGGCAGCTTTCTCTGGATGCGGCGGTCACCAGAGTGCTGCACACACATCCTCCAGCCACAGCGGGAGAGGCTGCTTGCCAAAAAGCCATCATTATGTCTGCTTGAGCAGGTTCATTGTTATCTGAATAACGCATCTGGGCCTCTCTGATGTGGTGCTGTTTGTGTTTTGTTTCCCCCTAAGAGCTGAAGACAAGGGTGGACCCAGGAATTTCCATTCCAGCTCCATCGTGGTCTCCACAGCAGTGGACGGCCTGGGCCAGGCGCTCGGTGGCCCGTCCATCTGGTCTCCTTCGCTGCACTCGGTGTTCAGCATGGATGACAGCAGCAGCCTCCCATCACCACGGAAACAGCCTCCGCCCAAGCCAAAGAGGGACCCCAACACCCGGCTGAGCGCCTCCTACGAGGCCGTGAGCGCCTGCCTCTCCGCAGCCAAGGAAGCGGCAAATGAAGGTGAGCCCAAGGGGAAGGAGAAAGCCTTAGGGTTCACTGAGGCTCTGACTTCCGGTCTTGGAGTGCCTCATAGCAGTAGTGTGGCCCTAATGTATTTTTAGTAGAAATAAATCCAATTGCTGGCTTGCCAGCGGCTCTTTAATCATTAAATATAAATCATATTCATTCAAATCTCCAAGCTTCTTAGGGAAAATCTACTTATATATCATTTTCTTAACCTCCATATCCACCTCTGCATCAAATGAACAGCCTCGAACCAATTCAGAAAGTCAGTTGCTATTGCCTGTAAATTTTCACCAATTAGAAGGTTAAAAAAATTCATCAAGCTTTCCTGTTATCACACTCTAATTAAAAATTAAGCCTGCTTTATCATGTGGTAAGTGAAACAGTTCACACAGAGGAGAATCACTGCACAAGAAAATTGAGTTAGCAAAACTTTGGGGAGTAGAGAACAGAAGTTTCTGCAATGATGGTCTAGAAATACGGATGCACAAAAGGGAAAAATCCAAGTCTATCTTAATCAAATCTCTCATAGATTAGTACATGCAACAATTATTGCTTAATTATTAATTTTTAGACTTGTGAGAAATAGAGGAAGTGCTTTTGGCGGAACATTCACAAGTGTAACAGATTGTATTGGTCACTTACAGATCGTTAGTCTCTCTTCTAGGCAATGTATGTCTTCCCTCATGGAGTTTTCATTCTAGTGGGGAAAGACAGACGGTAAACACAAAAAAAAGGTAAAAGGGTTTTAGAAGTAGATTGTTACTACAGGGAGATATAAATAGGTCCAGGAGCAGTAGTGCAGGGTGAAGGAGGTGAAATTCTAAATGAAACAGCTGAGTAGATCTCACTAGAAAATATCTGAGCACAGGATGGAACACAGATCCTTCAGTACATCAATGAATCAAAAATACAAAAACACAGCAAAACAATAAGCTCAACTTTGGGAAAACATGACTGACACCAAGAAGTTGATGGAAGATCATGGGACAGAAGCTTCAAGTGATAAGTCCATCCTATTTTTCTTTTCAAATTTATTTATTTATTTTTTTTTTTGAGACAGAGTCTCACTTTGTTGCCCTGGCTAGAGTGAGTGCCGTGGCATCAGCCTAGTTCACAGCAACCTCAAACTCCTGGGTTCAAGTGATCCTACTGCCTCAGCCTCCCAAGTAGCTAAGACTACAGGCATGTGCCACCATGCCCGGCTAATTTTTTCTGTATATTTTTAGCTATCCAATTAATTTCTTTCTATTTTTAGTAGAGATGGGGTCTCGCTCTTGCTCAGGCTGGTCTCGAACTCCTGAGCTCAAACAATCCGCCCGCCT
This sequence comes from Avahi laniger, assembly GCA_963575035.1. Taxonomy (NCBI): domain Eukaryota; kingdom Metazoa; phylum Chordata; class Mammalia; order Primates; family Indriidae; genus Avahi; species Avahi laniger. The sequence continues at coordinate 9,847 of CAUYSK010012886.1, forward strand.
TGGCCTCCCAGAGTGCCAGGATTATAGGCGGGAGCCACCGCGCCCAGCCATCAAATTTATTTTTAATTGACAAAAAATTGTATGATTTCTATCATGTACAATAAGATGTTTTGAAGTATATATGGAATGATCAAATCTAGCTTATTAACAAATGCATTGCCTCACTCGGTTATCATTTTTGTGATGAGAGCACTTATCCACCCTCTTAGGCATTTTTCAAGGATACAATAGGTTGTCACTAACTGCAGTCACTATGCTGTACAATCTTCAAAATGCTTTCATTAGTGGCTTTAAGAAAGAAAAGATCTTCAGGAGAATTTTTACTAAAAACAAGTTACTTTCTTAATGTATGAGGCATGTTACAATAATCTTAGATAAAGACATAGGAGAATTCATGAGACTTTGGGAGGAGAGTCCAAGAGTATGTTCTTAGAGTCCTGGTGATAAGAACAACATAGAAAGCTGGAAATGAGATCATCCATGGGAAAGTCTTCAAGGTACATATCAACGTGGACGTAGATTTAAGTTAGAACAGGACCTCCAAAGGGCCAAACCTCTGGACCAAAGAAGGATGTTCTCCCAGTGTACCATACGTACCAGAAAAAGCTGATGCTAAACAAATCGTCAGTGCCTCCTGAGAAAGTGGAATGAGTCACATTTCCACTGTTATTATTTTCAGAGCCCAGTTGTGGATTTATGATGCAGATCTCAAAAAGGTGTGATGGAAATAAGAAGAAAGGTTTTTTGGGCAGCTTTCATGAGGAATGCAGTGTCCAAAATGCTAAGACCTATGAGAAAGGGAGGATGGGAAATAAAGACTCCAGATAGTCTCAGACATTGAGAAAAAGTAATATAAAATAAGACTGAAAATCACAGTGTATACAAAATTTGCACAGATTTCAACACTGCAAACAGATTCGACAATTTTGGATAAGTAGGCCTTAGAATAACTTGTAAAGTCTAGAAAAAGCTTATCATTTGTGTGGACATTAGAAGACCACTGCCAGCCAGGTGTGGTGGCTCACACCTGTCTGTAATCCTAGCACACTGGAAGGCTGAGGCAGGAGGATTGCTGAAGCCCAGGAGTGTGAGGTTGCAGTGAGCTATGATGACACCACCGCACTCTAGTCCTGGCAACAGAGTGAGACCCTGTCTCAAAAAAATAAAAAAATAAAAAATAGATAAAAGACCACTTCATTGGAGTTGAAGTTTTGGAGTAATCAGGTACCAATTAGTCACATAGTTATAAAAGGAGATAAAATAGTGAAGAAGAGCTTGAGCTCAGAATGGATCTTGAGCTCTCTCATAGGGCAACAACAACAAAAAAAGTCAATTAAAAAAAAGTTACTCAGGAACCATAGGAGATGAAAAATATATATACATGTATGAAAGCAAAACAAAAAAAAATAATGAAGAGAAAGCAAGATCACAGGTGTAAAACTCTTTAAATTCCTTACTACTATTTAAAAGCTATCACATGATATCATTAGACCTGCAAGATTTTTAGATAAAATTTAGTTGCTTGGAACTTAATTTTGGCTCGCATGTGACTTTAAGGTACTTAGAGAGGTTTCCTCTGATGAGTCCCACCCCACTGAGCACATCTTTTGGAAGCTTGTAGAAGTGTATAAATCATTTCCTGTTTATAATTTAGACTATTTCTTTTTTCTCACAACACATAATTCCTCACTCTGATTACTTTACAGCCACCACAACAAAAAGAAAGTCTTTGATCTCCTGCAGCTAAGAGATATAATCTGCATTATGGGATATGCTCTAAATACTGCATATTTTTAAGAATAAGATAATGAAACTGCTTGATCTGCGTGAGCATGTGGCTGGTTAGTTTTTATAGCATTAAAGAGTCAGAGAGGGCCAACAGAGAGGCTTCGTCACTCAGCCTGCTATCGGTCTGGATTTCTAACCCACGATTGCCAAGGTAGCTACATCCCTATGTGATAAGCCAGCTGTCTGCAGGGGCTCTGGTCCCTTTATGCCACTGTGTTAGGAGCTGAGTAGTATGACAATGAAAGTGATCACAGCCTCTTAGACATCTCCCTCAGTACCCCACAAGTATAGTACAATCTAAGTCTTTGTTGTTCATTACAGTAGCCACTAGCCACAGGTGGCCATTTAAATTTTAAAATCATCAAAATTATTAAATAAATGAAATTAAAAATTCAGTTCCTTAGTCATTAGTCACATTCCAAGGACTCAGTACTCAATAGCTGCAGGTGTAGAATTTTCCATTAACACAGAAAGTTGTGTTAGGCAGCTCTGATTCTAAATGCTTCATGTTTTTACCAAGTGACAATATTGAATTTTTTGCACCTAGTAACATATCACAAAATATCCTCCTTTCTGTCAAAAGATAGGAAGGACATTTGATCACTGTTGAAAATGATTTGGGAACCTTGGTTTCACCAGAGCAGGGACTACAACGGATGTCAGTGTATTATCGGAGCCATTCCTTCTTGCGTGTTAGAAAATCAAGTCCAAGTTCTTTTCCTTTACAAATAAAGCTGCTGATCAATTCAGAAGGTGACAGAGTGAAAAGAGATCTGATGGTCTGATTGGAGAATGAGGGCCAAGGACTACACAGAATAACCAATGATGAGGTCACATTAAAGTTGCCTTGGTGTTTAGTCTTGTTCTTATTAGCACATGCCTTTTCCTAGAGGTCCTCACCCAATAAAAATGGTCGTAGTAAGAAAAGGCAGTGGAAAGGGCTCATTTTTTTTCACTACATTTGTGCTTGAAAAGCATGAAACAATTTTACAGGCCAATAAATTTTAACGCTTCTTTGAAAACTATTAACAAGCTATAGACGACTGTTTAAAAGCACTACGGTTAAAAAGTCTGGGTTGCTCTTTGCAAAGGGTGGCCCAGAAAGGAAGACAAGGTCTCACTTCACTCTCTCTTTGCCAGGATCTCCCAGTCAGGGTGCTCTTCTGGAGAGTTCATTCCCTATTCACAAGGTGCAGCCTTTCTCCCAAACACGGTTACAATTCTCACAGAATTGTCTCCCGACTTGAAGTTAAGTAAAAGCTTGCATTTCATGCGTGTGACCTTGAAGAAGTGCTGCGATCTTTCCAAGCCCGTGAGTCTCAAGGGGCAGCAACAGCCAAATGCACAGCAAGGGCTATTTGTAGGAAGTAAAGAAGGTGAGGTTTGTAAACTCTAGTGCCTGGGACAAAGCAAGTGCTCAGCAAAGCTACATAGCTAGTTATATATGCCTGTGGTTTAGGAAATCTTTGAAGGTCAGTTTCCTCATCTGTGAAATGGGTACAAATCCTCGCATGTGGTATTTTTGGGGATTAAATAATGAGGTAGGTGGTGCAGTACCTGGCTCAGAGAGACATCTGCTCCGGGTGAAATTGCAAAAGCAAGTTTTCCGGGGTCGTGCTAGCCTCCACCACTGGCCATTCTGTGCTGACACTTCCACACTCACCCCTCCTTCAGACCCAGCAGTCTGTGACCTTGGAAATCATACCTTAACAAACTCATAACTTAAAAAATTTGCTGTACGATTCTATTCTCCACAAAACACAGTTTGTATGTGTAGATAGAATAATGGTCAGCTCTGTGACTTAATTTGGAAAAAGCTTCGTTTCTTTTTTTTTTCTTTTTGTTACTGTCTTGTTTGTATCTTTATTCTAGAACAGCACTTGTCACATAGTAAGCACTCAGTAAATTCTTACTGAATGAATAAATAAGTTACAGACATATATTTCTCTGTGCTCCTTTCATTCAAACAGAATTTGCTTCTTATCAGTGAATTAAAGGAGCACAATTTGGCAAGGTTCAAAAATGTATCCTTGAGATGTGTCAGACTTGGTTTGTCAGCATATTTTTAACAGAAGCTCCCATATGATATTTTCTTCTAGTACCTGAAAATTCATAGAAATTAGGTGTTCCGTGAATGCTCTTCTGAGAAATGTGTTTCTGGAAATAACAGGAGAACATGATTGCATGGTTCACCACCTATGACGCAGTTGTTCATTCAGCAAATACTAATTAAGTGTATTCCAGGGGTCTGGCTTCTCCCTGAGGACCTGGCAGAACAGTGGGGGAGATAAATGGGCAAACAGACCATGAGATAAGCAGAGTGACAGCCATGAGGGCAGAATGCGGTGGACACAGAGCGAAGGGGGACCTAACTCTCTGTGGGAGCTGCGAAAGGCTCAGGACAGACATAAAAGCAGCATTGCGCCTGTGGAGCGCAGTTGGATGAGTAAAGGTAGTGATATTGCCTCAGCTGCTCTTCCCACAAGAAAAAAAAACTTATAACAACGTTGCAGTATATGACAGCTCAGGAGAGGCCCTTCCTGTCCAATTTGTAGCTGGTTGTAAATCCATCCTGCAGTCACTCATGTATGCACCTGGCTGAGCAGTCAGCTCGCACGCATTTAATTAAGCATCTTTTATGTCCTAGTTCCTGGATCAGTGCTAAGTTTGCTCTGAAACGAGCAAAATCAAAATAGAAATGGTGGCAAATGGAGGACAGTTACTAAATTTTTTTGATAAGCAAATTTCTCATTCCTCTTTTTTTCTAATAGATTAAATATGCAGGTATTTTGTTCTCAGTGAAAATGGGGCCAAATAAATTGTATTCTAGCAGAGATGGTGACTTAAAAGTCACTGACATGCCCTAGGAAAAATTCTAAAGGAAAATGTTTTGTACGAGAAAATCTTTATCTCCTGACAGAACTTAAATGTGGCACGTTTGCCTATATCAATCCATGATAGCTCAGATTAAGAGCCAAGTTTATGATGTAATGAGATGGCTTCAAAATTAGAGTCTAACCCTTAAGTTACTGTCTTAACACCAGAATTTGCCCTAAAGGTATTCTGTGAACATGGAATGTCTTCCTGACTCCGTATCATTGACATTATCAAGCAGTTGTAAATGTTTTATGCACAAATCGTAGCACTAAAAAAAAAAAAAAAAAAAAAAGAAAACTCTTAGTGTAAGTTCATGTTTAATAGCCCTTTAATCCATATTTGCAAATGAACTTTTAGTATGTGCGCACATGCACACACACCCATAAATAGCCACAAATGGAATTAGAATTTAATTAGCTAACTGTGGTTTCCTAATATTAGTTTATAAAGAGTGAAAACTTCCAGCTCTGGCCACTAGGGATTCTCATTTAACTGACAGGGAGTGGGACAGGAAACTCTGCTGTCTACATGATCAGTAAAGCACCTCAGTGATCCAATACTGCTGCATCCCTGCTGTACAGCAGACCACAGTGTAAGGAACCTTGTTCTAGCTCCCGCGATTAACTTCTAGTTGTGTAGCAGTAATAATGTTGATGATGATCACAGGTGACACTTAGTGAGTGTTTATTATGTGCAGACATTATGCTAAGTATCTTCCATCTTCAGGACCACCCCACCAAGTAGGACTGCCATCACGTCCCCTACAGAGAGGAGGCTTGGGTCACGGAGCAGTGGTATAACCTGTCCAGTGTCATACAGCCGAGCTTTGAACCCGGGCAGACTCTGGATCCAGTCTCCTGACAGCCTCCTCACAAGCCATGCTACTTTTATTTATCATAGTTTAATACAAAAAGGCAAACTTTGAGGGCATATTGTATCAGTTATCTACTGTTCCTTAACAACCCACCCAGAACACACTGATTTAAATAAAGTGATGATATTTTACTATATCTCTGAGGCTCCGGGTGTCAACTGAGACCATCAGGGTGGTTCTCACTCGAGGTCCTTTGTGAAGCTGCAGCGAGGTGGCTGGAATCCTCTGAAAGTCGGTCACTGTCATGTCTGGCGCCCCAGCTGTCTGAGGACTGGGATTCCTTGAGAATCTCCATCTCTGTGTGGTCTCGGGCAGCACGGCAGCCTCAGGGCGTCGGACTTCCTACATGGAGAATCAGTGCACCAAAGACGTGTGTGCTGGGGGAGACAGAGCAGGTGGCACCGCGTTGTAGGAGCCAGCCTCAGCACCCCTGCAGCCTCACTTCTGCTATTCCCTCCCTGTCAGCACAGTCCCCAGGGCCCATCCATATTCAGGAAAGAAAAAGAGATTCTACCTCTTCATAGGACTGGAAGTACTGCTGTGGCCAAGATTTTGGAAAATACAATCCACCTCAGTCCACTCTCTGAACAAAACTATTTCCATCCCTCTCACATAAAAAATACATTCACTTCCCTCCCCGAGTCTCCCCATTGTCTCCTTCTGTCAGGCACAAGAGGCAGATCTCAGGGTCAAATCAGATTCAGCTGTGCAGGCTCCCCAGGTAAGGTTCCTGGGAGGGACATCTCAAATGTGTTTTCGTCCATCTGAAGACTTGCTACCAAAGAGACAAGACACTTACCTATTCCCCCCACACAGCCAGCACACACTTGGAGGGACAGGTATTGGATGATTGTTACATATGCTCGTGCTCAAAAAAATGAAGTCAGTTGGCACAGCGGTCACAGGTGTGTAGCAGTTCTGAGCAACAGCGAGACACATGTTGTTAGTGCCTTAATGAGGATTTGGTCCTAGTGCCTGGAAATAATGTTCCAAGGCTGGTAGGTCTATGCTCTGGAATCTTGGCTTCACCCTTTGAATAATAATTCTTAATCCATAAGAAGTGATCCAAGTTCGGGGCTGGTAATTTTCTCAGCTTCCTTCCTGCTCATATACATATTTTTTCTAGAGACAGAGTCTCACTCTGTTGTCCAGGCTGGAGTGCAGTCGCTAGTCACAGACGTGATCATAGCACACTGCAACCTTGAGCTCTTAGCCTCAAGTGATCCTCCTGCTCAGCCTCTCAGGTAGCTGGAACTATAGGTACATGCCACCATACGCAGCCAAAATGTTAAGAGACCAAAGTCTCTTTATTTTGTATTGCCTCTGTTCCTTTCAGTGTAAACTGATACAATTCCTTTAAAAGCTTTGTGAGTTTCTTGTGAATCAATTTATAATCCACTTTATTAGTCAAAAGCCTCATCCACAGATTTCTCTTTTGGGGCTCTCTGCAATATTTCTATGGGGCAATGCCATTGATATTCTTAGAAGACCTGTGGTTTTGCTTCTTCTAAAAGAACTTTGAAGCACCTCCTTGAATCTTTCTGAGGTCTTAATAAAGGGTCTCAGTGGCATGTATGTGCTTGGCTTCATCTTTAGATCATGTTTTCCTGAAAATGCCTTGAATTTTATCTCTGCTTAGAAGTCATTTCTTAATGTTAGAATTATTTGCCATCTGAAGAGCCTGACAATGTGAACTGCTTTATTTTCCAACCCAGGAAGTCCTAGCTCTATTATAGTTAATAATTCTTTTTTCACATAATCTCTTTTTTCTCATGCTTTATGCTGGGCAGCTAGAAGAATCCAGGAGGCAACTTTAACACTGCCTGAAAATCTCCTTAGCTAGATCACCCAGGTCATTTCCTGTTATCTTTATTCCACATTGGTGCATAATAGATAGTATTGCTAACTTTCTACTGTGACCAGAAAGTATTAATATCACATTTCCTCTGGCTTCCAGCATCTTCCTCACTTTCCTTTAAACCTCACCAGGACCCTTCTTCAGGGCCTCCAAGCTTCTGCTAACAGTCTCTTCAAGGCTCCTTCAACTTCTCAAAGCAACTTTCACATTTTTAGTGCTTTTTTTCATAGCAGCAGTCCATTTCCAGGTACCAATATTTTTATGAGTTGTCTATTATTATGTAACAGACCTCTCCAAAATTCAGTAGTTTAGGATCCCGGTGAAAATTTTATTATTATCTCTCATGGTTCTAGTATTTGGCTGAGCTTAGTTAAGCTGTTCTCACATAGGCTGTCTTCCAGCTGTAGTCAGACAGTGGCTGGGGCTGGCTGGGACCATCGGAAGACACAGTTAATTACATTTCTGGTGTCTGGGATGGGAAAACCCGGACAGCTGGGGCCAGAGCAGATGGGGTCCTCTGGCATCTCCCTCACCTCCATGTGGCCTCTCCACATGTTCCCACAGCACAGCTGCTTCAGGGCACACAGACTTCTTACACACAATCGAGGCTACCAAGACACGTGTCCCAAGAGAGTGGAAGCCAGACAGAAACTATATTGCCGGTGGCCCAGCCTCAGAAGGCAGGCAGCATCATCTTCTAATCATTTTATTCACTGGGGTAGCCACAGAGACCCTCCCATGTTTCAGGTTCTGGAAGAACATGTGGGATTGAAAATATTGTTGAAGACAGCTTTGGAAAATACAATCTGTCACAAATCCTTTAAATTATTCCTATCTTCAGAACAACTCTATAATACTAATATTAAAAATGGGGTCATTCATTCATTTTCTTGGAGAAGCTTAGGAGTTGCTATGTTTTCACACATTGAAAGTCATTGGAATAATGCTTATTAATTAGAGAATTGCACATTTTAGGTGTTTTCTGTTCTTAAAAGTTGGCTGCTTTGGGGAGCCCTGTATAATACTGACTTACAAAGATGTCCATTGAGTTAGAAAACTTTGTTCTTTTCCATTTACATTTGGATAATTCCCATTGTTTTCCTGGTTATAGTGTGCCAACAACTGAGCTAAGCAGGTTCCATGCAATATCTATTTCATTCCTTTGAGATAATTACTAATATCACTATTTTATGTACAATGTCACTAAGGCTTAGAGAGGGTTGCCCAAGAACTTTTTAAAAATTATGATTTGCATCACTACCACTCCCAACACAAACATACACACGATTCTGTGCCCCTCACGCTGGTCTGTTTTTTCTCATCTTCATAGCCTGTGTTATGTGCCAACACACTATATAGAATTCACTCATTTGTTGTATTTCCTTTTTTTGTTGTCTGCTCCCACTAGAGTATGGGAAGGCAGAGAGCTTTTTCTCCTTATTCAGTATTTATCTCCATAAATACTGTGTTTAATGCATATGACTGAATGATCGAATGAATAAAAGGTCATGCCGAGATTTGATCCTAGATCTATCTGATTCCAAAGCCTTTAACGGTTATATTTTATTGTCTAGCCAAAACTGGATACAGAGACTGCTGTCATATTGTGCAGGGTCACAGTGAGAGAGAAATATAGCTGCCTAAAACAACTGAGAACGCAACGGAATTAGATGTGCTTATAATCAAGAATTCCTACAAATTAGTAAAATAATTCAAGATTTTTGAGTTTTGATATTTCAGTGAAACTTTTTGTATGCTTTCTAAAATTGACACCTCTGTTAGAGAAATTTATTAAAGCATTATTATAATTTATCGCAAATTTTAGAATTTCTTTATTTGACTTAACTTTTAATAAATGTTTTAGACTCATATTTAAGTGGTTTTGTTCTGCCTTTTTCAAAATTAGCTCTTCTGATAATATTAGGCTTATTCATTTTTTTCTGAATATTGCCTCTTTTTTCAACTTGAGAAGTTTCCACTTAAGCAATTTTTTCAATTAGGAAGTTCGTACTGAAATGTTAGACCCTTGATTTCTCTGTTACATATGTGTCTCTGTTACGGATTCAGATATACTGATCGATGGTAAAAAAACCTCTCCTTGGCAACATGTTAACAAAGTTCTTTTTTTTTTTTTAATCTCGCTATCCATGTAAGTGTTTTGTTGGTTTTTGTTTTGCCCCTTTATATCATTTAAATAATCGAGCTTACTCATTTCCTACAGGAAGCTTCTGCATGCCGCCTACTAGCTATAAGTTGCTTGCTCTCCCTGGTTTCTGTCTTCCATCTCTAAATAACAAGGACCAGTTCCACCAATCCTTCCTTCGCACATGTATCAGGTCCGAGGGATCCAAGTGTACGCATGTCCCCCGTCTGGTCTCCGTAGCGGGCTGGCGTCAGCGTTCCACTTGACATCTTCCTCCTGGGGGAGTTGGGGGGAGTCGTCCTCCAGCTCTACGATGAGATGCCACGTCTCTCCTCGGTGGTCCCGGGAGGGTCAGGTTTGGCGCGGCCGGCCGGCGAGGGGTGCTTGTCTGGGCGCCCGCCACAGCCCGAGGGTCCCCCTCACGCCCCACGCACGCCCCTCTCTCCCCTTGCAGCTCTGACCCGGCCCAGGCCGCACAGCGATGACTACAGCACCATGAAGAAGATTCCTCCTCGAAAGCCCAAGCGCAGCCCCGACACCAAGCTGAGCGGCTCCTATGAGGAAATCCCGGGCCCCGCGGCTGTGCAGGGGGCCTCCCTGGCCGTCGGGACCGCCCGGCGCGCCCTGCACCCGGCCACACAGCTGGCGGACGACGACGAGGGCGAGCCAGTGTACATTGAGATGGTGGGCCACGCGGGGCGGCCCGGCGGCCCCGAGCCCGACAGCCCCGACCAGGGCGAGGCAGTGTACGAGGAGATGAAGTTCTTCCCGCCCGAGGACGGCGGCGGCCGGGGCACCGTCTGCGGCGCGTCCGCGTCGCCGCCCCTGTGGCCCGAGAGGCGGAGACCCGCGCCGTTCGAGGACGTGGCGCCAAGCAGCCCGGCCGCTGGCCTCCCCGGGGACGCGTGCGACATCCCGGCGCCCTTCCCCAACCTGCTGCCACACCGGCCACCGCTGCTGGTGTTCCCCCCGACGCCCGCCACCTGCTCCCCGGCCTCAGACGAGTCGCCTCTGACACCCCTGGAGGTGAAAAAGTTGCCCGTCCTGGAGACCAACCTCAAATACCCTGTTCAGTCCGAGGGCTCGAGCCCCTTGTCTCCGCAGTACTCCAAAAACCCAGAGGGGGACGGTGGCAGGCCCGCGTCCCCTGGCTTGAGGACATTTAATGGGCCCAGCAGGATCTCCCCACCGCCCACGCCGCCGCCGCCGCCTCCTCCTGGACCGCCTCCTGCTTCCTACCTGCCGTCCCCGCATTTCGCGTTCCCGCCAGAGTCGGTTGTGGTTCATTCAGGAAAAGCGATGGCAAATTCAGATTTGTCTAAAATCCATCAAAAGCCAAACTCTGCCCCAGTGGGTGGTCCATGCAGCACCTTCTCCAAGATCCCTTATTCCCCCGTGAAGGCCGCCAGGAAGGCGAGCTCCAGCTCCTCCTCCTCGGCGCCCTACAGCTCTCCCATCTCCAGGCCTCTCAGCAGCCCCCTCGACGAGCTAACCAGCCTCTTCAATTCTGGAAGGAGCGTACTTCGGAAATCTGCAGCGGGAAGAAAAATTAGGGAAGCCGAAGGTAAGCGGAGTAAAAATGTATCTGCCTTTTGCATGTATGTATGTGCATGTACATATGTGTATACATGAAGTCATATAATATTTTAAAAGTTTGAGATGATTGCAGTCGTCATTCAGAACAGATATCAACTTTTAAAAAATCTTATGCAACCAGTATGGCCAAGGAGGTGGGAATTAATATTTCCATGTTGCAGAATAAGACATTAAAGGCTCATGATATAGAAATGCTTAGTGCTGAAATTGGATTTAATAAATTATAACTTGATAAATATTATACATAGCAAGGTTAAATTTAATCTGCTGATTTTTTTCCTAATAATACTTCCTGATCACATGAAAACGGTACTTTTTGTGACATTATATTGCTGATTTCCATTTGATTTACAGCTCCCCATTAACCTTCCAGTATTCTATTTGCCATACATCTCACTCTGCCTCGTGGCATCTGGGGTGATGACCTACTCAGTTCCTACCTTACGCTTGATACCACTCGCCTGTACATGAATGAATTGTTCTTCTGTGCATATGCTGCCCAAGGAACTTTCTAACTCAGTTCTTTTATATCTGTGTTTTCTCATGGAGCAACTCAGCCCATGGCGTGGTTTGTGAGTGGCAGTCCACCAAGTGAGCTGAGGGGTATGCTGCTGCGGCTAGAGGATGTTGCCTGCATTAAAACGTATTTATTTTGTGTTCCTATAAAAGTAGACTGTAGCTATGAAGAAAAAAAAAAACAACTGATTAAGACATTTTTGCTGATCTCTTTTAATTAGCTAACCGCATGACACTTCACCCAGATAAGGTTGACTTTGTGCTGAACATACTGCTTTTGCATAGATTTTCTTAATAATCACAAAACAGTAGTCATTTTCCAAGAAATGTTAAGGCTTTTATACAAAACCAAAATATGTTTCCAATGTGCCTATATTTTGGGGAAGAAATACATTAATGTAAAGCATCTTTTTGTTAAGGAAAATTATAACCAGTCCCTTAATGCCGTGGTACCATTAGATCCCCTACTTCCCGCCAAGGTAGACTGCAACTGTTAACATCCTTACTTTGTAGGCAGGAAACTTCAGGATGGAGAGGTTAAATGTCTTCCTTAGGGTCAAGTGGTAGGACTGGAAATAAGATTTTGATCTATGGTATAGTAACATTTACACATGCATTAACCTGCTCCTTCTCCAGCAGAAAATATATAAACGTGTTAGCTTTCATTATTTGACTAAGAAACTTACTTCAGATACAAAAACTAGAGAATCTAGAAAGCAATCTGAACAAAAGAAAAGTAGGTCGAGGCTATGAATCCTTAGCAAATGAATGAATAACCTACTCCCTATTTATTCTTCAGACAAATAAGCTAATTGTTTGTTTAGCTAACAATTTCTTCTTAGTTATAGGCCATTAATAAATGAAATTGTACTTGTAAATAACAGAATGTTTCAATTTGACAATTTGTGTTTCAGTCTAAGGAACAGAATGAATAAGAGAAAATCATTAAATGAACAAATTAATATTTGCTTTTTGAACCTAAAGTTTATTAAAACCTCATAAACCTCATTTTACTATAGATTATAATTGGGTGAATTCTTCTAGGCTCTATTCAAGGAAATAAAGTTAATGAATTTCTAGACAGTCCTCATCATTTGGAAATCCCAAAGTCTGGGACTCAGAGGATAGTGAGAATTGCTCTGAGGCTGCCAGACATGGTGTGCAAATTTGCTAATTATATTTCGCTGTGGTTCCATTAACCAGTATTTGGGAACACATTTCAAAATCTTAAGTAAAATATTGTTAGTTCAAGTCCAAAATTATAAGACATGTATTTTTTTACTGTGGACTTTTACAAAATATTTTTTCGTTTGAAAAGATTTGATTGAGCCACTTCTGACCTTCTCATAAATATATGAATTGGCAAGTTCTGCCACCAGCACTCAGTAGCTAAAATAAGAGAAAATTTAGCAATATGGGACGAGATCATCCCCACACACCAGATTATGGGAGTTCCAAATACACAGTTGAGAACTGTGTAATACTTTATGGTCTGTGATGAAGGAAAAAGTTGACAAGTTTGCATGGTATGTTCTCATGGGATAGTACAGGTCATTCTTTCAGAATGTAAAAGAGGTTAAAGATAAGATATGGAAAGAAAAACATTCAGTGCTGGTGCTAAGCACTGGAGCTGCTTACATGATTACTAAGGCTTACACAATTTGATCTTGAGGTCAGTAATCCATTTTCTTCTGAATGAACTGAATGGCTGTAATTCATGATTTACTCTAGTCTTGGGATTTCTTTCCTTTAAAGTTTTAAATCTTCTACTTTACCCTCTTTATATTTAAAGACATTTTTATTTTCACCTGAAATAGCTTTCTTACCAAATAATGCACTGTATGGCTAATTTACCCTCAAAGAATCTAAATTGATTACAGTTCATTTTTTGTAGAATTTTGATAGGGGAAAATTGGTCTGAAAATTTTGCAGAAGTGTTCCAAGTGTTCCCCTTGCCTCTTTGGAACAGTGACCTTGAGGAGATTAAATTGCCTGTTAATTTCCTGCTGTAGGTATTTCCAGTTAAAATACAATGTACTATAATGCACAGTGAGTTGTGTATAGAAAGTGAGGTTCTTTTGTGTGTAATTCTACTCCATTACTACCCTCAAAACAATTTGCTTTCTATGGATTCTTGAATATGCAATTTGAGGAATACAAAAATTACTCAAATTCTCAGAGTCAAAGACACGCATACAGAAAATATATGATTGTGCAGAAAGCTCTGACTGCAATCTGAGAAGCACAGTATTGACAGTAAGGAGCTGTGTTTACTATGGTCTAGGCATGTCTGAATAACCTACTGAATTCTCACAAGACTACTAGGTATCTGCCACTCTTATCCCCATTTTACGGGTGGGGAAACTCAGGCACAGAGAGATTGATCAACTTGCTCAGAGTTGCTCTGCTCATGAGAGAAATAACATAACTTTAATACACTAGTTCCTTCTCTTAACTACCTATGCAATGCTGCCTCAGATAGCAGAGGGAAAACAGCTGGAGGACAAGGGTTTAAAAAATTAATACTTGCTTACTGAGATGCAAAAAATAAGAATCATAGAGTTTGGATGGAGAGTCCCATAAACTCAAGAATGTCAAACATGTACTTTATAGATTGTTAGTATGTATACAGTTCTGTAATACAGTATTCAGGCCACTTGGCCCTTAAAATCAAGATTGACTAAATGTTTAATTGTTTATGCCTTTCTAGATATAAAGATCCCATTAATTCACAAAAAATTTCATTTGATATTATAATAAGACTAATATTATTATGTTAATTATTTCTAGTTGCTTGATTAAAAAAACATGAGCTCTAATTTTAATGGTGAATGGGGCGAGTCATTGGCTTGTTCTGGCCACTAGGGCGCTCCATCGCTCTGAACGGCATCCCAGTGTCTGGTTGAGTCTATCCAGAATAACATGAAATAACATGAGCATGCTATTCTCCACTCACTGAAAAAGATCAAAATGATAGGGTATTGACAAAGATGCGGTGCATCTCAGAAATCTGGAGAAGAATGTGGAAGAGAGGTGGGCTGAATTAAGGAAAAATCTGAGTCATATGATATTTTTTTAAAAATTTGGTTTCATTACTCTCAGATACTAACCTTAGCTTATAAGTTATTAATAGGTACTTAAAAATAATGTCAGCAAAAAATTATAATGTACACTATTTCTTTACATATATTAGGTATTTATTGAATAGTTTTTTTGTTGTAAAATTACCTAAAAAAGAGCATTTTGACATATAAATCTATTTGATAGATCTAGCCCTTGTGGCATTTTTACTTAACAAGAACAACTTAAGCCAAATGGAAATTACTGTTCATTTAAACTATTTTTTCGATTACATAAACATCCTGAACAAGAATATTTTGAGTTTGGAAGTCAAGAGTGTTATATAAACAAATTTTTACAATAAATAAAAGATATTTTTATTCCATAAGATCATTTGTTTAAAAAAGAATTTTTTTGTGTGAAATTTGCCTTGTGGAAGTTTTCAAACATACACAAAAGTAGAGAAAGTAGGTTAATGAACTCTCTTTGAGGCCAATCCTATTTCCTCTCTCCTGCTGTCCGGTTCCCTCGTCTAGCGCTGGATTATTGTGAAGTGCATCCCAATGTCAAATGATTTTATTAATACATATTTCTAAATGTTTTATCTAGATTTTCTTTATGGGGAAAAAAGATTTATTCTTGTCAGTCAAGTTAGTACAGACCAGTCAATCCATTTATTTCAGTCTTCGCCAACATGAGACTGCTATTCTTCACAAGAGACCTGATTCTAGAAACTATGGCATCATTTTTCACGATAGAAACAGGAATATTCGCAGGGGTTAGCGTTCCACCAGAACAACGTCACCTGCTAGTTCTTCCATTTTGGCTTCAGTGACAGCCTTTGGCATGAACACCTGGTGCAGGCAACCCTTTCTACCATAAAAAAATAAAAAGTGGATTTCTAGATATTATATCCAAATAGAACTAACTATGAATGATCAAAGATCACAAAGGCGTACAATCGTGTCTTAAGTCAATATTTTATGAGGTTTACATCCTTCCAGGCCAAATTAAGTGCAGTTGCATACACATTGTTTGGGAATAAGAAGCAGAATGCTTTAGAGTGACTGAAATACCACAGAATTACTGACAGAAATTAGTGGTGCCCAAGGACAGTGTGTGCGAGTGGCCATCCTCTGCTCCTAATGTTTGAAACAGAAGTTTCAACATTATCGTCATTTAATCTCTGACACATTCAAATGAGATTGCAGCATGAGAAATGAGTCTGCCTTATGCAAATCCGGACATCCCATGACGGGATGCCAAGCCTAACATCCCACAGACTTCTTGCCCGCATGCAGATCTCATAGTACTTTATCCTGTCCAAAACAGTTAATCTTTTTTACTCCACTAGTGATTTCCCTCCACGGTGATTTATTTTTGTGTTTGGGGAGGTTGGTGGTGGCAGTGAGAGGGCCTGAGGGCTCATGAAAATGTTAAAAGTAATGAACAGAGCAAGCACATAGTTTACTGATGTGTGATTCTCCTTGCCGGTCTGTTGCTGTTTGCATTCTTGTCCAACACAAACATCTACCTCCTGTAACAGCAAGACCATTCCTCTGCATTCTGGAACCATTTTCAATCAACACGAAATTTTCCTCATTTTCTAAATGAGTAGGTAGGTCCTTTGGGGAAACCAGATTAACATCCCCAGCAAAGGAATTTCTCCATTTATCATTAAGTGGACATTAAGCAAGGAGGAGCTATGTGAAGTGTCTTCCTTTGCTTTGCCAATAAACCCAAGCTTTAGCATGAGGAAAATATGTCTATCTGGGAGAAAAGGATTTTTTTTACTAGTTTCTTGACCTCTCTGCAGGCATCAGGAGTTTCTGAGCCTGAGACTTGCAGCTATACATTTCATTATTTCAAATTCTCCAAATGTCTAGCAGAAATAATGCTTTGCTCATCCACACTTCAAAATGAGCTTTGAATTTTAATAAATTGATCAGTAACCAAACTTACCCATGTTATGAGCACAAAGCTCTTTGTCCTCTACATTAATTGGGAAGATTTTTTTTTAATATGTAAGTATAATAGTTGTTGTGAATGTTTGTAACATTTTTCTCACAACTTACACTTTCTCTCTATAAATACTCAAGAATTCATACAAGGAAATTGTGCAACCAGGGGCCTATAAACCAGACTTGCATTAACTTGCAGAGCTGACTCCTAGTCATACTATAAGTATTTACTTAATGTAAGCACAGGGCTTGCTACTGAGAATCTAGAAAATTAAGAGATAAATCAAGCATTGTCCCTGCTTTCTCACAGACCATATAGGAGGCAGCAGGTACACCCCACTGCAGTGAAAGGAATCCCAGCAGAAGAAGAGAAGCTTTAACAGGGGGTCATAAACCACTCATGGCTCCACAGTTGAGCTCCTGTGGCCCATGAACCCCAATGGTATGCATGCAACTGGTTTGGAAAGAGGCTTCGTAAACATCATCAGATTTTCAGAAAATGTCCATGACTCAGGGAAAGTGAGGCCAGTGCAGCAGATGTGCACACTTGGTGTGCTCTGTAGCCAGGAAAAGGAGTCGGCGAATGCCTGAGAGAGGCCAGGAAGGCCTTGCTTGAGGGCTGGCAGGAGGGCAGGAAGAGTGACGGAAGGGGGTGATGGGTGCATGGAGCTCTCCAGGTGCAGAAGTTGGGGGTGCAGGCGTTGCAGGCACGCAGACGAATGCACGGTGAGACATGCAAATTCAAGGTACATTGTCCTTTTAGAATACCGCCATGAAATTTGAGGAAGAAAGAGAAGGAGAACACTACTTGCCTTGCTTGGAGTTAAGCAGGAAAGCCTTCCAGATAGGCTTTCTACCTGGAAGCTCCTTATTAGCTTCCTGACAAGGCCCTGAATGATCCCCATTGTTTCTCTTCTGTAGGGGGGAATTCAGCATTAATTAACTCTTAGGCTCTCTCCTACAAAGAATGCTAAGAGCCCAGGGAGGAGGAATTCGAACAAAAAAGACAGGAACTATTCTTGATATGCACGCAACTGATAGGGAATGCTCAGATGTACAGTGCGATGTGTTAATGGTAGTCTGCTCATAATATTAATGGCTAATATTTGTAAGTGGCCGTCTCCTGTGGGCCAAGCACCCTGATGACTCTTCTCTCCCCCGGGTTCTCCCCTGTCTGTGAGGCGAAGGAAGCAGGTGTTACCATCCCTATTTACTAATGAGTAATCTGAGACTTTGAGGGATTAAGTGCTTTTCCCATAATCACAAAAATTAATCGGTCTCCCAGTCAGGAATCAAACACATCTCCTTTGTCCCAAACCTTGGATGCTTTCTATTATGCTATTCTTAGTCTCCGAAAACGATTAAAATAATGATACAAAGTCTGTGTCTGAGGAAGTAGTCTCCTTCTGAAGTTAAACACAGACTCACTACCAGGAAAACATGTGGGACACAGGCAGGTGAAACCTTTTTGCCCCATTGTCAATGTTTCTGGGAGACATCAGTGTTTAAACTGAGAGAATCTTCTTCCTGTGCCTCTCTGCGTACTCCACCTTCTCTCACCTTCTCTAAAAAATCCTACCTACTCGCCTGCCCGTGAAGTGTCTTCTGTAGGAACCCAGACCACAGCACACACACTTGGACCGGGATTATTCCTAGCATTCAAAAAACTATTGTTTCCTTGTTCTCTATGTCCCGTTTCTTGGCCTCCTTAAGGTTTTGTTTGGGACTGAGTTCCTAATTACTGAAAACAAACTCAAGAAAATTGTATTTATTTGCAAGTGTTGAAACATCTGTTTTTAGGAAGCACTTGACTCCTGCTAGAGCTGTGGACTTCAGTCTCCTCGGTGGGATGTCAGATGCCTGCTCAGGTCCTGCCAGGAATTGAACGGGTAGTGGCTGTCACCATGTGCTGGGACCGTGCTAATGATTTTACAGATGATCAGCGTTGATTTCAGCACCGTGAATCGAGCGGGGGAAAGACAGACACTCAAAAAAGCCTCCATCGTCTGTCTCCCCAGCTACTTTCTTACAAAAGGCAGAAATTCATGCTTTTCTAAATTATGTGAACATAGAAATATAGAGATGTTGAAAATGATGAAGTTAGAAACATGACTGACTAAAGGACCTAGTGTCAGGCCTACCTTTACTCATAGCCCCTCGGTAGGTATTTTTTGGGAGAATATGAAACCCATTGGTCTCACGACTGTGGTATTCCCACTAGATCACACCATTTATTCTTCTTTGAAACCCAGGAGCAAAACCAAGCAGAGGTTATGACAATTAAATATTTAGATCAATCTGATCAAAAAGTTACCCTTTGAATTATATGAATTGTCTGGGGAAATTAGCTGAACATATTAGTTGTAAATCTACAGCAGCTAGTGTGTCAGTCAGACCAGAGAAGCGTGTGGAGCATAAATAGTTCATCAGTTTTTAGATGAGCCTCGCGCAGCTAAGCAGCCTTTGCAACTGGGATGCTCCATAATGCGCCGTCAGCGGGGAAAGAATCTATTGTACCTGAAATTCTGAAAATAAGGCAGTCTTTTCAGAAGTGGATTATCTTTCATAACCAGTAAATATTTTTCATGCTATCAACCCATTAAAGCAGGCAGCTATTGTATATTGTGTGTCTCTACACTGGATTGCAAATTAAACTCCCACTGGGGGCTCAAAAGAGAAATGCAGTGCTTTATCCTCTAAGCCACTCAGCAGCTCTCCTTAAGCAAGTTAATAAAGACCTTCCTGACTATCTGCATCTCATTATTGCCACATAATACAATATCCTGGGGTTTTCTGCCTTTTGTGAAGAAATGTTCAGAAGCTACATGGTGCATGGAATGTTTCCTAAAGTGGGGCTGGGCAGATGCCATTGCTCGCTCTCTCTCCTGAAGAGTATTGGAAGAGAAAAACCTATTTCTTAATTACCTACTAGTGTTTAGGCTCTTTATGCCTGACTTGAATCGTTTTTATGATTACTCTCCAGATTAGCCTAGACAATTTCACACCATCGAGAGAGACTGTATGGCATATCATTTCACCTAGCGCTTTATTCCATGTGTCAACACAGTAGCTACTGTCTACTCAGCAGAGCTTCTCAGGCCTCTACTCACTCCACCCTGGTTTCTCCCTGAAATCTTCAGTTTTCATACTTAGATCCTATACGTTGGCAATCACTGGTCAGTTGCAATTTAATAATACATGTTAATTATAATAAGACAATAAACACTATGATTCACTTTTCTTCCCACACAAATGACTAGGTTCTGAACTATGCAGAGCCCAAACGAGGTCAGACATGAGCCAGATCCCTGGCTTACACTGATTTATGATGGAACACTAACTGTACCGGGACACTTGAGAACTTGTGCATTACTCAAAGTTCCCAAAAACCTTCAAAAGAGCTTCTTCATACCCAAAACTGTGGCTCACAGTTAAATGTAATCTTACAAAAGAAATGTCCACTTTAAAGAAAGGAAGAACTGACATAAGCACAGTTGGTTTATCAGTGTATTTCCCAGGATAATATGCGTGTTTTAGATTTTGGTTTCATTATTTTCCTTTAATGCAGAAATACGAACAATTCAGAAAGAACTGGATGAGAATGAAAAGACTG
Source organism: Avahi laniger (assembly GCA_963575035.1). NCBI lineage: Eukaryota > Metazoa > Chordata > Mammalia > Primates > Indriidae > Avahi > Avahi laniger. The sequence continues at coordinate 30,133 of CAUYSK010012886.1, forward strand.
GGCAAAGCAATGGGTAAAAATCATCTCTATACAGGCTTTTGCATGTCACAAAAAAAGCAAACCAGAGCTCGCAGCTATTAAGTTACTTGCGAAGGTCACATCTGTTTCGTGGAATTGCATTCCTTTATTCCAGTTCTCAGATGGGATTACCTGCTGGAAGGGTCCTATAGGAGTGCAAACAACCAGTTTTAAGTAGGGTGGCCCCATCATACCTCTGCCAATTCACACATCCTTTCTCAAACAAATTAGCAATGCCCAGCAACAGATGCTATAGGGCAAAAGAGTATATTTCTTAAATTGTCATGAGAATTGCATTGATTTTGTCTCTTGGTATTTAACTACCGTCATATACAGCTAGTAATAAAGTCTCCTTAGATTTTTAATACTGTTTCAGTCCTTAAGTAAAACGTAACCTGCAGTTCCTCCACTTCAGAGACATCAGCTCACTCTCCGTGCTGTGACAGTTCCTTCTCACCATTCCCTGCTTGCACCACGTAAATCTTAGCACAGCTAGAGATTTGGCCGAATCACTTATTTGTCATACCAGACAGTAAAACTCTAATTGTTAACATTCATTTTACTGATGTAGCGGCAGCTTAGTGGGGGGTCTCCACCACTCGCTTACCCAGGCTTGAAATCATCTCTAATTTAGAGGTTGGTGATAGTGACACAGGAAAGAGGCTCTGTGCTTTATATGTGGGGATGTGGGATCATAAAAATGTCTTTTTAATCTGATGATCATTAGAAAACCCAGTGATGTGGTCCAGCTGCTAATCGGAATGCATTTCCATTCTGTGGGGACTGAATACGCCTTAGGAACTTTCTGCAATGATTTCAGAAAAATACGTTCCTTTTATCAGGTAATAAAATTATCCTATGACATGCCTCGAGATATGTAGTTCTTTTCAGGGTTTAAAACACTGGAGGTTAACCTCAGGTAAAATGATAATATTTCATATTGCTATTAGCTATTTGTCTCAAGACTTCAAAGAGATTTGGAAAAATCATAAAATACAAAGGACACTCTTCATTCATTTATTCAAAAAAAATGTATTGATAATCTGTTTGGTACCAGGCATTGTATAAGTTGTATGGATTTTAAAAATGAAATGCGGGCTCTGCTCATAACCTCCTCATAGCAGGGAAGCTTGAGAAACCCCATGTGTCTAAGGAGTGAGAATCACATTTTACATGAAGACACAAAGCAGGCTTACCTTTAATGCTTTTTAAATCCTGCATTTTTACTCAAAGTATTCTATTCTCTTTCACTTTTAAATGCTGTCGTGACCCATTAAATTGATTTCCCAGCCCACAAATATGTCCTTTGAAACACTGGGCTAGAGGGGAGAATTTCCATGAGAGATGGAGGGAGAGGGCGTTACATAGGCAGGAAGAGTCAGGACAAGAGGACGTCCACCCCTCATGCCAGACGCCCACGCGCTCCATATACTACACGTTAAAAAGATTTTTAAAAGGGCGTGATAGATTCTGTTTTGGAGTAACTGTACCAGACTAAATGGAAAGGATAGATTTTTTTATCTTGCTATTTCTATATTCATTTGCATGTAAACACATATACTTTAAAAATGGCTACTCAGAAGCTATTATTTGCTGAGCCACGTGAGAAGGGAATTCTGCCACCTGGCTGGCCGTGCTGTGGTCTCTGCCCGTGGTCCTGGGTGAAATGCGGCTCCATCTGAGACTCAGGTTCAGTCTTTCCCACAGTGTCCCAGTCTCTCATCCTTGCTGGGTGACTGGTATCTGCTCTGCGATAAGTTCCTGCAGCAGGTCAAGGGAATTAAGCATGTGATTTGGCGATACAAAGAATGAGTAACTCCAACCAATCCACCACTCGTGGAAGACACAACTGCTAAGGCTATCAAAGAAACAACCCATGTGGCTTGTTGAGAATTTTGACCATAATTTGAATCTACATAGATTTTTAATTTATTCTTTCAGGCCTCAGAGCTGCTGGCTGCTAGCCAGCCAGTGTGGGCAGGTGGGCTGTTCTTCAGCTGGTGTCCTTGGGTACCACCATACTCTTGATAAAATGTGGAAATATCTTTATACCAGTGTGGACAGGGCCACTGTCCTCAGCTCTAAAGGTCCCCAGGTCTACCCCACCGCCTTGGGTGGGCTGACCCCAGCCTGCCACGTTTCTTCTTGGTTAGATGTTGACATCAAAAGACGCTCTGAGTCTATGGCCTGTGCATGTCCTGACTGGTCCTGGTCTGTGCCCTTTTGGTTATTAGATACTTTGGATGGATAAAGTTGTAATTAATTCTGATCAAGGGATTCTACAAGACTTCAACATCCACGACTGCTATGACTTTTTTCTTTTTTTTTTTTTGTAACTTTTGCGTGCTCTTTCTGACCTATGGTGTTTGGGGGGTTGTTTTGCTGTGTTTTGTTTTTGTTTTTCAGATGGCAGACATTACTAGCTTCCCCTCCAGACTGTATGTAGGTGTGACAAACACTAAATCCTCCCAGCACAAGAGCAGGGGCATTGTCCTCCCACCTTCTCTTTCTGGGCAAAGTGGAGAGAAACCATTTACTTAAACAAAAGCATGTGTTGCTGACGCCAACAGGGCAGCTTGGCCACACATTGGGTTTCAGGACTCCTGGATTTACATTACCACCTGGCAGTGAGGAAATGTAAAAATAACAGCAATAAAAATAACCCCATGACCTATGAAACTACGCGTGGGGCGTGAGGCTGCTGGCCAGACCGGCTTGCTGCTTAGGTATTGCATACTCTGCTAATTATGTAAAGGGAGCCACTCAAGTACAAGGGAAGGAAAGGAAATGAAGTGATTTTTCCCCCTTTATGGCAGGGACAGAATAAATGGGCAAAAAAGGATTCAGTGAGTTAAATTTAAAAGAAAATTGGCACAACTTAATTTTCTGTGCGTTTTTGGGTACTGAAAACCTTATTTCGACTGACAGTCATTTTTTAGCTTTACTATCAATGCACTCTTCCCTTGCTCAGCACATATGTTGTTGAAGACATCGCTCTGCTTCCTCCTGCAGTTGGTGTTTTCCAGCACAAACCATCTCCTCGGACTTGGCAAGGGGGTTGGTAGCAAGAGAGGAGCAGGGGACAAGCAGACATTTCCATCCCACCCTACTTAACCCAGAGAAGAAATATTTGTGGCACTTCAGGCCACACAAGAATACTGAAAACATAAGTTTGAGAGGAATTTTGATCTACTCAAGAGTGGCGATTTCATAAGGGCTTATTAAAAAGTAGGAAGGGTTGCTGGGGGCCCAACTCGAGACCTTTAAGGTTGGCGCAATGTTGGGCAATTATGACTTCTCCGCACACTCATCTTTCCAAGGACCACAATGTTATATTTTTGTGTTTCTTAAGTAATTAACATATCGTGGGTCACCACTGTGTCACAGGAGTAATTGCATGGGAAGCTGACATTCTGCTCCCAGTTTTTCTTCACTGGAAGACAGGAAAGCCCTCTCTGGACACATTTCTGCAACTGTTAGCAAAGCGCTGATGAAATTTGTTTCACATGGTTTCGGATCAGTTAGAATTGTGCTGCTCAAAACAGGCATAAATTCGGTGTGTAACCTTCATGAGTTTACATATCTCCTGTTTAGTACTATTCCACTCTGCTCCCATCTATGTATCTCCACACCTGCAATCTCTCTTCCTGAGTTCTGGACCAGCCACCACATCCATAGGATTCTTTACACTTGACTATTTGTCTTTCTGAGAGGCAATAAGCCAATTGTTTGACTTATGCTATCACGCAAAAGAAGAAAAAAAAACCTACTTCCTAGAAGCTTGTTATAGCAGAATTCGGGTATGCTCAGGAGTGATGCCTAAGCCCTCATTTGTATTTCTCCCTTATGTGCAGTAATGTAAGATTTCAGGGAAATCAGAGATTTAAAAGAAGTTGCCCCTTGTAACGAAAATGAGATTAGGTTTAACACAAGCTGGATGCCAATTTCAGGTCTAAGTGATTCTATCCACATTTAATTACGCGCCTTCTCTGTGTATCTGCGAGTGCAGTGGAGCTATAACTTCTAAATTTTAAAAACGAGAACTTGAGAAGCGGTGGGAGCGTGCCAGGCACCTCTCTCTGCGTTTGTACTTTTCCTTAATGCCAAGTAGGAAAAAACGAGCACATTCCCTGCATGCACCAGCCTCTCTAAGGAGGAATTTTCCTATAGAGTTGCAGAATGAATTATAGCCAGTATGAGTAATGAGTTTAAAATGTATTTTCACATTTTTCATGCCTTACATAGCACTCTCAGTATTAAGTCAGCCAAACAGCTATAGTTTGTTTTTCTCCTGCATTGGTTAAACCTGAATCCTCTCTGAGATGATTCCAAAATACACTCTGAAACTATCTCAAGTTAAGGTACCTAAGAGAGAAATGATGTTTTAAAGCATTCTTCCTGAAGCAACATTCCACTGCTCATTTTGTTCTCACTCTCCTTGACCTTTCGGCAGCATGCGATACCATTGGCCTCCCCCCAGCGCCCCCGCCCTGCACAGCCCTCCCCCGCCACGGCACCACCCCACATCCTCCCTCCTCCCTCCTTTCGGCCTGCACCTGCCTCTCTGTGCCCACCAGTGTTTTCTCAGTCTGCCTGCTTGCTCTGGGAGTGTCTCTTTTCTTAGAAGAAATCCTCCTTACTGAGAGATTTTTCAGTCTTCCCTAGACCCTTGGGCATGTGGCTGTCACTTTAAGGTCAGTAGACAGAAGCTCAAGTTCAGCCCCCTCTTCAGGCACGTGGCTCCTCCCCCACACAGCAGCCTTGCGCCCAGGGCCCAGGTCCTGACTTACTCCCATGCCCCAGGTCACAGGGACTGTGAAGGCAGCTTCCTCCTTGGGGTCCCATTCTATTCTCCCTTCCCCAGTCTGAACCCACGCTGCTTTTCTGCTTCTAATCTCTCCTTGAAGCTAAATCCAGCCCTATGCTTTTTTTTTTTTTTTTGCTAGATCAGTATTTTTTTAAAAAAATGCTTTCTTCTTCATATCATGCTCTTGCTCAAAACACTTGCTGGAACCCACTCTTGTGCTGCCTCATGAACCCCAGCTGCCTGCCCCCACTCGCTGGTGGAGCTGTGGGCAGATGGGCCTCCCCTCCTCTCCCTCCCGCTGGGATGCAGTCAGCTCTGAGTCTGCCGCTTCACACTTCTCCCTTCCTTCACCCCCCTTCCACATTCTGTCCATTCTTCAGAATCCACTGTTTTTTCCTCCTGCCTACTAAACAAAGGCTCACCTGGCTACTCCAGCCCACCCAGGTCTCCCCTGTGAATTCCTGGAGCATTTGGCATAGCTGCCCTTTCAGGCCACTGGCTGCCTTACCATGGGCCTTGAAGGCACCTCAAAGGCACTGGCTCTCTGAGTGAACCCTGGGAAAAGGCATCCCTTAGAATGCATGCAGTTGTCCCTCTCATCTGAGCTTTCCTTTTAAGTGTCAAAGGCCTCAACAAATAAATAAAACCATCAATGCTTCACTCAGTGGAGCAGGATGAGAGCCCCACAATGACTGACTATTCCAGGTTGTTCATTCCTGCATTTTCCCCAGGATAGATGCACAGTCATCTATCTGTGCTTTTCCTTCTTGTACTAACCGGATTGTTCCAAAAATCCCTGTGCCCTATTGCCCCTCTAGAATGTAAGTCTTTGAGGCATCATTTCTTCTAGATGCATATTTCTTAAAGCTCTAAGGTAAATTTTCCTGTAAAGTTTGGACCTTGCAGGACTTAAATACCTGTTGCATCAGTGGAGAACTCTCCCAGTTCGGAGGAGAAATATGGTTCACTCACGGCTCTTCTCCTCTTCTAAGTTCAGCTCCCATGTTCCCCGGAGTGGCCTCCAACCTCGAAGACATCTCTCTGCTTTCCCAGGCATGGACCAAGCACTCTGTCTTATGCTAGGTTCCTTGTAGCTATGGACTTGGAGCCTTGGAGGGAGTACTTGTCAGGACCACCCACTATGCTCCTCGAGTTTCTCAAGCTCCCCCAGATTTACTCGGAGTTATTTCTGTCTCCTCAGTAAGCAGCTTTTCTCCGCCCCTGTACCATCTTTGTGTCCTTCCCCAGGAGAAGGCCCACTCCTAAGCTGCCACCCCACCTTCCCCTCCCCCAGCAAAATCCTGCCTTTGTTTCTCTCCCAGACACATCCCCGAGGTTAACTTAATCACTTGCACTTCTCATGTCAGGGCAAACTTGTAAAATGGTCTTGTTACTAGGTGTGTAGTTAGGTTTTTCCCACAACACTCTCAACATAGCCAGAGGTGATGCCGCCTTGCAGTCTTGTCCAGTGACTTCATACCTGTTCTCCTCCCGGAGAGTGTGAATTCTTCAAGGGTGAGGATTTTGTCATAGGGAGAGACTGATGCAGATACTGGGGGAGAGGGAAGCTTCTTTAAGAGAAACAATAATGATAACAAATGAACATTTAGGGAACGAAGTCAACATTTGTTTAAAACGAGAAAATAAATCAAAGCACAGTAAGCATTTAAAAACCTTACAAAATGCTAACTGTCCATACATCGTTTGAGTCTCTCTCTGGGCCTGGAATGGGCTTGGGGAAGTTGGGGTGTTTGTGCATGGAACCCCACACACCACACTCCTGGTCAACCCACTCTGTCCCCCCACAGCAGTCAGAGTGGTGTGCAGCACACAAAATGTAAGCCAGCGCTTACCCAGTTGGTGCTAATTTCCTGGTGTTAAAGACTGTAAAGCAATTAAAGTAAGATTTTAAAAATCTACATATGTATGGACCTTGATCTATCAATAATTGGTAGGACAGGGTGAAATATATGAATTCTCAAACCAGGGGTTGGGAATCGATTTCAAATATCTATATGTCTTTTCTCCAGCAAGTTAACAGGCTTAGGTAGAAAACAAACAGCTCTGGTCCTTTGAATAATAGAAAATGTTCACCTCATGCAATGAGATCTTTTCCTTACCTTATGATTTTAAATATGTAAAGACTGGAGCTCAAAGGTATAATTACAAAAATCTTTTCATGCATTTCTAATAATCTCACGTGAATGGAGAGAAATTATTACTGTGGTGCGTGGTTTCACCATGAATTGTTCATTTAGTAAACTTGTCAGCTATTTAACAGTTATACAAAGTGTAGTTCCTTTTAGAAAACAAAAGGTCTGTAGCAGTGTTGTTATGATTCAGGTATTGTTCATTCTTTTTTCCCCTTTTTCCAACCAATATTTATTGAGCACCTTCTATGTGCCAGACACCATTCTAGGCACTGGGAATACAACAGATGTCGTATTTGAATCCCAGTGCCAACATTCCCGAGGAAGGAGACAAGAAGTAAACAAACGATTGAGGTGTAACCCTGTGCAGTGAGGACTATGGAGAATGCTGAAGCACAGAGTGGGGATAGACACTGACCTGGTCTGAGCAGAGGGGTGACATTTTTCAGAAGGTGATCTGGAAGGCCTTTCTGCGGTGGGTGGAGGTTGGGACTGAGCCCTGAACAAGTGCAGAGCTGCCACGTTTGCCTGACCCTGGAGGAGGAGGGAGGCTGATGGGGCCAGGTGGGGGCCGGGTGTGGCGTGGGCAGGGACAGGCAGGTGGGCAGCAGGCAGGTCTCGGAGGGTGCTCTCAGCCTCAGGAAGCCTTTGGATCTTAATCTGAATCAGCTAAGAAACGAGCAGAGAGGCTTGAGTGGGGACATGGCATGGTCCGACTTGTGTTTTAAAACAGGGTTTCTCAACCTCAGCACTCTAACCATTGGGCACCAGATACTGTAATTCTTGGGTGTGAGGGTCTGTGCCTCACTTTGGAACATCCCTGGCCTCTACCACCAGATGCCAGTAGCACCTGCTCCCCACTGTGACAACTAACAATGTCCCCAGACACTGCTGATTGCTCTCTGGGGGGCAAAAGTCACCTCCTCCAGAGCCAGGGTTTTAAAAGGACCACACCCACCCAGAGTGGCATTTTAGTTACATACACACTAGCACAGGACAACTGAATTTTTTTTGTATTAACATTGAGAGATTTGCCAGAACTCTCTCACCAGAGTAAAACTCGCTGTAAATGTTCCTGCACTTCATACTTGTATTTAATAATCACATCCTAATGTGAAGGCCAAGACTTTTTCTTTGAGTCAGATCCTGCGGTGATTCATTTCCTGATTACCTGTGAGAACGGCACCAGGCAGAGGTCATGGAGAAGCCCTGCTTATAGGCTGAAAGAAAATACCGCAGGTATTCAAACCAACGAGTGCCACAGTGCACCTGACCAAAGCATGCCCCTGAACCACACCACTCATTTCACCACATGCAGACATACAAAAAATGCCTTGGACACTCCTTTAATATTACACAGGAGTTTTCAGTACCCACTTCCTACTTGTTTGCTTAAATTCACTGAGAGCCTCTAATATTTTCTTTTGGTGTGACTTTTCTTCATTCTCAGAACCCTAGTGGCTGCCGCTTGGAGACATGAACAGGCTTCATGACATTGTTTGCTCTGTGTTATCCCTGAAATTCTCCATAAAGTATGCACCGTGTGTATGCACCGTATAACCTAGAACTCTTCAGACTGAAAGAGTCCTTTGATTTGTTACTGTGGCCCCTTCACTGCTGAAGCACGGAGTAAAAGGGGGACTTCACGACCCTGCGTGCACTAAGCCACTACTTCACGGCAAAGTCAAATTATCGAGAGTTTCTGCATTTGACCCTCCATGGGTTTGAATGCAGAAATGAACAAGTTGGAGCACAGACGTTTTTACATGTTTGAATCTAACCGGGAGTGAGGGTGTTTATGAGCAGAGGCTGACACATAATTTCGTAAGCCAAGAATCCCCTGGTTAGCATGAATGGAGGAGAGCCTCAAAGCGGGCCATCTGCATCAACGTGGCAACGCTCTTGCAGCTGTTCCACAGTTTTTCAGCCTGCTGTTCCCAGTTCATTAACACCGAGGCATGGGTGATAAAAAAGGCACAGAAAAGAAGCTGCCTTATCCTTGACATCAGCAAGTGAAATAAGGAGGGGAAGCTTCACATGCAGGAGCTGCGCGGGAAGGAATGAGTGTGGGTGGACGGTGGAGGCCCCGGGCCTTGGTCTGAATCCAGCTGCAGCGCTGACTGGTTGTGAAATGTTTACGCGGTGATCAACCTCCCCAGGCCTCAGTGACCTCATCTCAAAAATAGGCAGAAATAGGCGTAAGAGTGACACCGCTTCAGGACTGTTGTGAAAACAAGAGCTAGAGCAAGTGCCACATCTAGCAGGGAACTGCACACTCGGGGACGGTCATTATTGCAAGAGCAATGTGGGTGAGTCTCACGTTGACCATTAATTCTTGCATCTTGTATCGAGAAGGACTGACTTCCTTATTCCAGCCCAGAACCACCCTTAAGTAGACACGTTTCTAAGATTAAAAAATAAAATAACACCTTCATAGATAATGTAAGGATTGAAGCCTAACTTGGATGACAAATGTTAAAATGTATCTTGGCTACGGCTTAACCTCCTGATTGGAAATACGGAAATACTTTTAAACCTTAATAGCAAAAATGAAGGTTTTAACTACAATTTAAAATATATCAGTTGTTAATGAGATAAAAATCAGTTATGAGGGAAGCCAGCATCGAGTATTCATACTAAGAGTCAGCAAAGTGTCTGAGAGGGTTGAGCCAGTTACCACCAGGTATAGACAATCCCCACTCGGACCCTTGGGTAACACCCGTTGCACTAAGAATGTAGCATCACAATTCCTCATGGCGCTGGTCTCTCAGGCCCTGACGCCTTAACACATTAGGATGCTACTACCTGGTTCCTTGAAAAAGGTGAGCTCTTCCTGGCTTCAGGGTCTGTACACGTGGTGTGGAGGTTGTCTTTCCACACAACCTCTTCTTTTCTTCATCCTTTCCTGAGCTTGAATTTGACCTCATGGACCTGACCCACCAAAGTTTTCTACCTGTTAGGTTTTCCACCCAGCCAGGAGTCCATCTCTTTTAATCATTTACTTGCACATGCCGTGGCTTTGTTAATCACCCTGCCTGGGAGGTAAGTTCCGAGCTACCAGTCTACGGTATTCATCATTTAGCTTTAGCATTTAGAGAGTGTCTGGGACATAGTAGGCACTCAAGAAATAACTGAATTAAAGAATGAAAAACTAAAATAGTTTAAAAAGAAATAAAAGCAGGTGAATGTCTATGTCTTGAGAGTTGACCAAATTGAATAGATATTCTTTCAGTTTCAGACTGTTCAATACTTGCTCATTGTCTAGGGCTAAAACAGTTAAAGTCAACTTGACTTTTCACTTTTGTCATTATTCTTGTGCATGCTAGCTTGACTAAAGGTCTTTTTGTTTGTTTTCCATGTACCAGGCAGTTAGGAACCACCATGGCTCATTGGATCATTTAAATATAAAATGTTTTGTTTGGTTTTCAAAGCTCTGATCATTTTGCCTTTATTCTATCTATCCAGCATTTTCTACCTGTAAGTCTTCACACACCTTCCTTTCTGGAGAGAGCGGGCTGTGCTCCATGGATGTGATGAGAGCTCATAGCATGTGATTGACCAAGGCCCTGACTCAGCTCCCTTCCACTGGTCAGGACCTTGAGCATAAGTGAGGGGAGAGCACATTCCAGGCAGAGAGAATGAGTGGGCCCAAGACCTGAAACATGAGCCAGTATGGAGCATTAGGGTAAACACCCACTGTCTGTAGTGCCATCTGAGTGCGTGTGTCAAGGGACAGGGAGAGATGATACTCCCGGGAGAGAGCTAGGAAGCTTCCAGTCAAGACCAGCCTGGGAGACAGTGCTGGATAACACAGAGCCTGGGAGACAGAGCCGGACCTGCCCT
>CAUYSK010012887.1:0-31736 GCA_963575035.1 Avahi laniger
AAAATTTTCTCCCATTCTGTAGGTTGTCTGTTTGCTCTCGTGACAGTTTCTTTGGCTGTGCAGAAGCTTTTTAATTTGATTAGGTCCCATTTATTTATTTTGGTTGTTGCTGTCATTGCCTTTGGGGTCTTCTTCATAAATTCTTTGCCTATGCCAATGTCTGTAAGGGTTTTTGCAACATCTTCTTCTAGAATTGTAATCATTTCACATCTTAGGCTTAAGTCTGTTACCCACTATGAGTTGATTTTTGTGAGAGGTGAAAGGTGTGGATCCTGATTTCAGTCTTCTACATGTGGCTATCCAGTTTTCCCAGCACCATTTATTGAATAAAGATTCTTTTCCCCAGTGTATGTTTTTGTCTGCTTTGTCAAAGATTAGATGACTATATGAGGATGGTTTTATATCTGGGTTCTCAGTTCTGTTCCACTGGTCAATGTCCCTGTTCTTGTGCCAGTACCAAGCTCATTACAATAGCCTTGTAGTATAGTTTGAAGTCTGGTAGATTGATACCTCCCATTTTTTTTTTTATTGCCTAGGATTGCTTTTGCTATACGGGGTCTTCTCTGGTTCCATACGAAGCGTAAAATTATTTTTTCTACATCTGTGAAGAATGATGTTGGTATTTTAATAGGGATTGCATTGAATCTGTAGATCACTTTGGGTAGTATAGACATTTTAACAATGTTGACTCTGCCAACCCACAAGCATGGTATGGTTTTCCACCTGTTTACGTTCTCTGTTATTTCCTTCCTCAGTGTTTCATAGTTCTCCCTGTAGAAGTCTTTTACCTTCTTAGTTAAATATATTCCTAGGGACTTTTTGAATCAGTTTTTTAAAATTTACAGATAAAATTGTATGTATTCAATATATGTTTTGAAGTATATACATGTATGGAATGACAAATCTATGGAATGACAAAATCTAGGCATTACCTCTCACCATGTCATACAATACAGCTCTTGAACTTAGTCTACCTACCTAACTGAAATTTTATACCGTTTGATCAACATCTCCCCAACCATACTCCACGACCCCAACCCTTGGTAGCCACCATTCTACTCTTTATTTCTATGAGATGAACTTCTTTAGATTTCACATATGAGTGACATCATGCAGTATTTGTTTTTATGTGTCTGGATTATTTCATTTAATATCCTCTAGGTTCATCCATGTTGTCATAAATGACAGGATTTCCTTCTTTCTTAAAGTTCAATAGCATTCCATTGTGTGCCTATATCACATTTTTTCTACCCATTTATCTACTGATGGACACTTAGGTTGATTTCATATCTCGATTATTGTAAATAGTGCTGCAATAAATATGGAGTGCAGATATCTGTTCAACATGCATTATTTTTTGTTGTTAAGTTTTATGATTTTTCTACACAGTATGGATATTAATCCCTTGTGAAATATATGATTTGCAAATATTTTCTCCTATTCTGTGAGTTGCCTTTTTTACTCTGTTGATTGTTGAGCAGTTTTTAATCTCTTACTTTGTGATAAATTATAGCACATGAAATAAATATGTCACTTTTCGAATTAAGACAAAACAATATTAAAACACAATAGCAAGTGTTTTTGGGGATGTAGGGCACTTGGAACTCTTCTGCAGTGCTGGTGAGAGTATAAAATGGTTCAAATGCTCTGGAAAACAGTTTTTCATTTTCTAATAAGCTTAAATAAGCACCTATCCATGTCATAGAAATCCCACTCCTAGGCAGAAATGAAAACATACATTCAACAAAAGACGTGCGTAAGAATCTTTATGGCAGCTTTAATCAGAAACTAGAAATAGCCAAAATGTCTTTCAACCAAGAATGAATAATAATAATAATAATAATAATAATAAATAACCTGGGCTATAGTCATGTGGTGAGATACTACTCAGCAATATAAAGGAACAAACTATAAATATAGACAACAATGTGGATAAACCACCAAAACGTTACGTTGAGTGAAGTCATCCGGACATAAAGAGAACATATTATGTGATTTCATTCATATAAGATTCAAAAAAAGGCAAAATCGGCCAGGTGCAGTGACTCACACCTGTAATCCTAGTGCTTTGGGAAGTTGAGTCATGAGGATTGCTTGAAGCCAGGAGTTTGAGACCAGCCATGTCAACATAGCAAGATCCCATCTACAAAAATATTTTTTAAAAAATGTTTTAAAAGACAAAACTAATATATGGTGATAGTGGCGAGAATAATTGTAGCCTTGGTGAGGGATTCACTGAGAAGGGGCAGAGGGAATTTTTAAGGTGATGGAAATGTTCTTTGCCTTGTTCCAGATCATTGTCACACAGGTGTATAGATGTGTCAAAATCCTTCAAGCTTAATCCTTAAGATGTGTGCATTTTATTCTATGTAAATTAACCTAATAAAGTAATTTCATCATAAAAATCTTCTTAAAATGCAAAACAAAACAAAATTAAACAAGGAATTTGGCAATATGGGAAACCACATTTTCACCTAGTCATTTTGAGGGGTGATATGGTGAGACCCAACAGACATGAAATAGTGGATATATATAGTAGAAAGAAAATAACTTAAAGGGCAAGGGGAGAAGAAAGGAGGGAAGAGAGGGAGGAAGGGAAGAAGAGGGAGGGAGAAATTTTGAAGCCATCAGAATCCAAATAAATAAAAAAGAAAAACGAAAGAAAATAAGTAACCAAAAATCACAGGCTATGGTCCTCTGGTTAACTAGCTTTCTCTAAGCAAGAACAGGTACTGGCAAGTTCTCAAATAATCCCGTTCATTAAAGATGTTTACAGACATCTAATTCAGCCTTATGGCAACCCATTGATGTCAGCAAACAGGAAAGATACCCTGTACATCTAGTGCAAGAAAGTAGCCCTCCTTGGACACAGGCTAAATAATCTCCAGGTGCAAAGCCCAAGGCAGTGTTCCAGCTGAGCCCTGAGGACCTGCTGCAGAAGTCCACGAAGCAGGAAGATGAGGTTTTGAGAGCGTGGTGACTGAAAACCAGGCTCAAATAATCACAGATCAGTGTGATTTGCATGCTTTTCTCTGCACACAAATTAATACATGTAAAAATATCTAAATAGCTTATATCTTTTACAAAAAGGGAATCATAATATACATATAATACTATAATTTTCAATCAGCATTATATTATGAGATCCTAATGTAAAAATAAAATTAAAGCAAACCAAAAAGCTCACTCTCACAAGGCTTCTATGAGTATGACAGAATTCATAAAGCTCTTGGGCAAGTGGAGAGGTTTATAAAATAGTAAAAAAAAAAGAAATTAGTTTGCTATTAGACAAACATGATTTTAAAAGTCCTTTGTACACACCACAAAGCTTTATTACTACTCTTTCTCTTCCTCTCTTTACCTCTTTTTTTGTTCTCCTCCACCAAATTTCAATTTTATTGCTCAAAAGCATACCAATTTAGGTATATGTTTTACTTCCTTGCATTTTCCAAATCAGTATTCTTAGGGTCTCACTTTCTATCCTAATTTACTTATCAAGGTATTTTTCCTATCAAAGGCGACTCCCCCAAAATGAATTATAGTGCCTGCTGTTATAGCAATCTTTCACACCTTTACGTATGCATCTGTAAAATACGTATAAATTATTAAGATAAAAAGCCCAATGTAGTAGTGAAAATCTTTAAAAGAAAATATGGAAAAGAGAAACTAACATGTATTGTGAGTCTGGTATGTGTCAAGTACTGTTCCTGGTATTTCCATATTGAAATTGGTCCTGTGAACACATTTAGAACATCACCTAAGTGCCAGACATACAGATAAAGACAAAAAGTCACGTATCTGCTCTTGAGAAAAGAAAACTTGTTGAGAGCATTAGGTCCATAAACAAATAATTTCCATGTACTGTGGGAAACTTTATTATGGGGAGGCGGGTTTTAGGGGATTAGGACAAGGTTCATGAAGAAGATTAAACCAGAATTGAAAATCCTTATGGACGAATACTTTTTCATTTACATCTTGGTGGTGGAACTTCCATTGTGCCTCTTGGGCAAATCAACTGATGCTTTCTAGCTGGTAGAGCTTTTTGTGAAAATAGACCATTGTCTGTTAAATAGTGGGGAAGAGGAGATGGCTCTGTGGCCCCTGTGTCCCACATAGGGCTGAGCAAGTGGGGACGCATCCTGTTCCCCCGCGACAAGGTTTCTTCAGACTGGCTGCAAAAGTTAATGAACACCTCGACAGTGACTCATTTCCTCTCTCCTGCTGGTAGGATTTGCTTCAGTATCAGGAGATGTTCTAGGACTTGCTTGCATCAGTGATCACGGTCAATATCGTTGTCAAACGTGGAAGGACAAAGTCCAAGCCCATAAAACTTTGCACCTATGGAGGCACAGAAGAACTTATCAATAGTTTTCTTTGTTACATTAATGAGTATTCATGCTGTTTTCTTAGGATTTAGAATTGGAAAAAATTTGAAAGTTTGTCTCCCCAATATATAATCACTTCAGATCTCCCCCAAATCCTTCTTCAGACTTGGTTTTTTACATTCTTCCAAAATACAACTATCTTTGATCTCTTTCTCACACTTACCATTCCATGAGCTGTTTCCCACACCACTGCCCCTGCCCGTTGGGCTTCTTTCACACCAATCCAATGGTACTAAACTGTTTAGATGTAAATAATAATAATAATAATAATAAGCCCTTTTTAAAAATTTCCAGTAGGCACCAACAGTAAAATAGAAACTATTGATTAGTTAAAATGGGACCCAGTGAGCTGCCGTCATACCAAAGCTGGAAACAATTTACCTTTAAGCTCAAATGAAGAAACAATGAAAACCTCCACTATTTGACTCAAAATGGACTTTATCAGTCGTTTGAAGAGGAGGCAAAGGGATCACTGCCAGCTGAGTTTCAACCAGGGAAAGTGGAGTCAGGAAAATGTGCTGCAGGTACAGCACAGGAACTCAGAACTCAGTCTACATAGCATCTCGGAGAACAACAGAGATTTCTTACCAAAGTGTACCCTGGGTGTCAGCTGAGACCCTCCTGTTGGAGATCTAATTAAATTTGCCTCAAATGCAAGTTCCGTAGCTTTACTTCCCAAACTCCCCGCAATTCTTCAAGTCCTCATGACTCACTTCTAGAAGTTTCTCTCTGTCCCTAAGCTTCTCTACAAACAGGAACAATTTCTCTCTCATTCACATCACCTTATTTCCACAGGAAATTCTCTCCCATCTTTTTGGTCTGTGCTGTCCAATACAGTAGGCACTAGCCGCATATAGCTGCTTAAATGTAAATATAACTAATTAGAATGAAATACATTTTTAAAGTCAATTCCTCATTCTCACTAGTCATATTTGAGTGTTTGATGGCCATATGTGGCTACTGGCGACCTCACTGACACCACAGGTTAGAACATGTCCATTATCGTAGTAAAATCTCCTGGACAGTTGTACTAGCATGTCACGAATGGATGAGAGCTTGCTGAATATTTGCAGACACATGAGGAGAGATCACATTTTTATTTTTTATTTTTTCAGAACATACACTTTGATCTAAGCATGTTTAATTACTCACCTCTTTTCAGGAATGTGCCATCAATGTGTAGAACTATACCAACGTACATGTTGCCACTGGGAAGAGTCTTTCAGGAAGTCAAGTGAAATCACCGTGCGGATGAAGGTAAGATGCTTCAAGCAGGCTTAGAGGATGAATTCTTCCAAGACATGAAATGAAACATTTCTCCCTAAGAAAGAGGTGAATGTATTTTCAAAAACAAACAAACAAACAAACAAACAAACAAAAACATTAAGTGAAGGTTTTCTCTGTGGGAAAAAGAAAGATATGAGTGAGATTACTTGTCCCCTAGAACCTCTAAAAGGAAACACCTAAGAAGAAACAGGGAAGGTTTGGAAGCAGCTCCTCTTCCTCTGGTTGCTGGTCATTTTAGCCACTAACACTCACTGAGCATAAGGTTATTGAGATGAAGGAGGTGTGATCCCTTACCTGAAGTAGCTTAGCGATTTACTAATTGTTTACCTGTTAGAAAAACAGGCAGAAAACAAAAACTTTAAGCATAAGTGTGAGGTATGTGAGCACGAGGAGAGGCATCTCCACCATCAGAGAGTAGAATAAGGAAACACTTCCAAGAACAAGTTGTGACCCAAACCAGGCTGAGTTGCTGTTGCAAGTTCCCAGAAGACAGGCACCAGAGCAGCATTCTTCAGCTTTGTCTTACCTCTGCCCCTTTCCCCACCTCACCCACACCCCACACCCCGATCCTTGCACTCAATCACATTTAATATTTATTGAATGAATTAATTAAAATGAATAAACATGCCCAAACAAGGAAAGAGGAGAAGGGCATTGCACGGAGAAGAATGACAGGAAGAAAGTCGTGACTGCATGACCTTGTGTGGGATGTTCCAGGACATGCCAACATGTGGTGTTGATGGAGTGTAGATTTGAGTGGATAGAACATGAGAGCAGAAGGTGAGAGCAACCACAGGGGCCAAGACTCGGAAGGGTCTTCCTGCTGCAATAAAAGTTTGGGTGAAGGTGGGACTCAAATGGAATATTTCATCATGAGTGCAACAACATCGAGTTTGTTTTATCAGAATACTCTTGTAACACATATACTTAATGTTTTCTAATAAAGTCTCAATTTAATCAGCATCAGATCTTAGAACATTTTAACTTCATGCCAAACTCTCCCTAATCTCAGTTGTTGTTGTCTGGTATTTTAGTTCCTGTTTGTATTAAAAATAAAACAAAGTTACTATTAATTTTATTCTGAACATTATTATAATTTTTCAATACAGTCAAAACTCATTTCTTTATTGTAACACATTCTTTTCCTCTGGAATCATTTTATTTTTTACTAAAGGACATGCTTAACCAGTAATTTCAATGAGTCTACGGAGAACAACTTTTCTAAGATCTTATCATTTTACTTTGTCTTTATTTCATACTTACCCTTAATGATTGGTTGGCTGGGTATAGAATTAATTCCAGGTTGAAAGTTGTTTTCCTTTGCACTTTGAAGATAGTATTCTAGAGTTGTCATGTTTCAATTTTATTTCTCCATTATGAGACCATTCTGATTCTTGTTACTTTGTAGGTAATCATTGTTGATTTGTGGCTTTTAGGGTTCTTGCTTTGCTTTCTAAATTTCATGTATGGTGTGTCAATATGTACAATTTTTTTTTTTACTAATCCTATTCAGTATTCAGTGGTCCTTTTCAATTCAGGTATTTCTCTGGTCCCTTATATTCTTATATCCCAAAGTTTTATGTGGAGCTAATCAATGGGAGGGTTCGGTGAGAGACATCTTAAAGTCCTATGAACACCTATTGCAATTCTCAAATTCTCTTGTCTGTTCTCCTACACTTTCCTCTCTCATCTCAAGTCTTAAAATCTTCACACAGTGCCATCAATGGAGCACAGTGAGGGTTGGGGTGTGGCGTAGGAGCAGAGGGAATCTACCTAATCACACATTTTGTCAAAATTCTTCTGTCTGGCATCTGAACCAGGGGGCTTTTGATTTTAAGAGGCTTGGAGTTAATGTCTTTGTTCTCTGTTGTGCCATGAAGCAATGCTGATTGCCATCTGTCTGCCTAAAGGGAGAATGGCTTGTGTTAAAAACAGGTAGTGCAAAAAATAAATTCATCTGCTAATACCATCCTTCCATTTACAGATTAGGAAACCGAGGCTCAGAGGGATTCAGTAGCATGCCCAGTGTTACCCAGTGAGTGAGTAACAGAATTAGGACCGCAACCAAGAGCCATAGGAAGCCCAACCTTATGCTCCTCCTCTAAAACATCATCAGGATGGAAGAGGGTCTCTAAAATAGTCTTCGTAAACCCTAAAAGCCTTACTCTCTCATGTCCGACCATGAACTTGCACACTGGCTGGAAAAATCCAGCAACAAAGGCTGAATAGCATTTTTAAAACAACATTGGACTGGAAGCAAGGAAGCCTGGCTTCTGATTCCAGCTTCGCCCATAACTAACTACGAATTAAACTAGTCATGATATTTCTCTGGACTCAGGGTTTCTCACCAGTAGAGCAAAAGAGTAAAATTTTGTCATTACCATGGTCCTTTGCAGACTTAAAGTTTCCAGACATGAAGGTCCTTTACAGACTTAAGTCTCTAGTTTGAGGCTGAATGATCTCTGCCACCTATGTATGACCTAGTTTAATCATTTGCCATGTATACTAGAAAGGAAAATGTTGTTACCCTTTTCAAATAGCCTATTTCTCAATAACACTGTGATTTAACAAACAGAGCTAGATTTGGAGTCAGAAGGCCTGGGTTCAATGTCCGGTTCCACCACGGACCAGCATGTGAACAGGGCCAGGTTTCCTAATGGATCTTAACCTTGGGTTCCTGAGTGTGTAATGCGGACGACTGCTCTGCGTTGCTCAGGGATTTTGCTGGGATCTCATTTGATGACTTAAATGCGAACACTTTATTGTAAAATATTCTATCAATGTAAGCTACTTTTACCTAATTGTCCTCCATCAGAATAAGATTTCAGTGCCTTGTAGATATCTGAATCGTAGATATCCAAGGAAAAGATGTCTGCTGGGGGGAGACAGGGCTCGTGCTCTAGGGAGGAGATTCTGTAGGTGCACCTCAATCTCACCACATGGGCCATAACCCATGTCCAGCCTTGATGGCAAATCCTTTCTGCAAGAATAGACATACGATTCTTTGGAGTTGAAGAGGGATGTTTTTCAAGAAAGGAAGGAGAAATAAAGGAAAAGGGATAAAAAGAGAGACAAAAGAAAAAATAAGGGGAGAGGAAGATGAGCTTAGAACAGATGATAGGATACTGTCAGTTTTGATAATGGGATGTAAAGAAAAGATTCTGTTTGCACACGGGGAGCGGTTCCTTTCCTGGCTATTCAAAGCACAACTTGCATACATTCTCAAGCCATCTCTGATACGGTTCATTTTCTTAACCGCAGATAAGGTTCATATGGATGTATTATTATCTGTAAACAACATTATTGCTCTATGATTAAAATAAAGGTTATTAATTTCTGGGCAAGAAGATATAAGAGCTCCAGAAACTTTGCCTGGGACCATGCAAGACACTGAAGAAGGCAGAGATCCTCAAAGCCTTAGTTGCCAACCAGGTAATCCTCCCTGCAGTCGAGGGTGGAGGGCTTTCTTTGAACATCTGTTTTCTTCTGCCAGCTATTAACCAGGCCAGACAAATTATAGCTCTAAGGATGTTAGCCATGCTTTCTGTTGTTGCATTGTTTGATCTGAATTACTTATTTTCACTTTTCTCTCATTGTAAAGAGCATTGGATGTGGCGTCAAACAGTGTTCAGTTAAATCATGGCTCTGCAGTCTGGTAGTTATGAAACTTTGGCAAAGTTACTTAATCTCAATGAATGTCAGCTTCTTCATCTGTAAATAAGTTAATGATAACTGCAGTGTGGCCTAGTTATGAGGGTTAAATGACATGGCATACATTCAATGAATACCAGTTATTAATAACTAAAAATCATTTACAGATTAATTGAAAAATGCTGTACCTCCCTTCCCCCGGACAGTCAGCTTGACGGAGAAGTGATAAAAATTTGCATTTAAAGGGGTCTCAGGACACTGAAAATACCCTGTTACTTGTGGAAGGAAAGTTCGGCAAAGGAGTGCAAGGTTCATGCCGTGATTAAGAAGGGGTGGGGGGAGACGTCCCAGCTCCACACTCTTTATCCTTTGTCCCCTTCTCTGTTAATGCTGCACTGAAGTGTTCACAAGGACCCCAGATTAGATTTTCTAGAAAAGTTTTCATTTCAAATAGCATATTCCACCACTCCCCTTAAGCAACCTGTTATTTGAAAGTTAGCCCATATATCCTGATTTGGGGATCATAAGAAATGGTCAAATGAGAATTCAATGAATTGCTCATCTTAACAATTATTTGGAAGGAAAATTCAGAACTCAGTTCCATGCTTATGCTAAAATGAAGCCCAGAGAGATGAAAATAAAAAAGGATATAGATGAATATATATAGAATCACTTTATGTGACAGTGATGACCGATCTTTCTTATATAAATTCCAAAAATTATAAGGGAAACCATAAAAATGATAATATAATTTTTAAAAATTCAAGAATGGCAAAAAATATAAATAAGAGAAAAATATGGACTGAGAAATACTATTAGTAACATGTGAAAGACAATAATTATACGAAAAAGATCTTACAAATCATTGACAAGGAAACAATGAAATAGAAAAATGTACAAAGCTATAAACTGAAAATGTGCAAAAGAAACATAAAAAGCTAATCATTATATGAAAAGATGTTTAATTTCATTAGTAATTATAAAGTATTAAAAGACACTAAGGTTTTTCTTTAATATACCAAAATTTTTTTAAAATTGGCAAAATTAAGTTTTCATTGGAAGTTCAGGTAACCAATATTCCCATGCATTATTAGTGGGATGTATGGTATAGTCAGAGGGCATTTTAGGACCAGGGTACCAAAATGACAATGTGCATGATCTGTAATGCTGCAACCCTGCATATGTGAATTTACACAAGGAGAAATTTAAACTGTATCAAATTTATGTGAATGCAAGAAAATTTATTACAATCGATCTATTTCTGAGAAACAAAACCAAGTTACAGAACGACATGATTCTATTTGCATAAAATTGTACAAAGAGAGAGAGATGTCTATAGGCTATTCACCAAATTATATGTCTAGGAGATGAGATTTCCCTCTTATTTTCTAGTTTTGCATTGCTATTTTATAAATAATAACTTATGTATTTTTTGATAATGGGGAAGTATAATAAAGCTATTTTCTTTAAAAAAAAAGAGTGACACCCACCAAGTATAAGGAAAAGAGTGCTAAACGGAAGTCAGACCTGCTTGTAGCTGGTGACCATGAGCAAGTGACTTCATACCCATGGACGTCAGGTTTTTCTCATCTGTAAAATGTGGGTATTGAACCATATGTTCACTTTTAATCCTAACATTAAAAACTTCAGTGTTGGAATCAGTTGATTTGATTTTCTTGACCGTAGAAAGCCCATCACCACCTCGTCTGTGAGAAAGCTTACCTTGGACTCCTCTGCTGATTCTCCTGAAAATAACAGGGGCAGGCTCTCCACAGTTTACAAATCGTAGCCCACTGTAGATAAGTCTCTGGCTCTGGCCCACAAGGCCTTGCAGGTGAGAACAAAATCTCATAAGTTAAATTTTTTTCATCTCCATGTTTAACTTGAGATTCCGTTCATTGTAAAATCTGGATTGAGCCAGAAAAACACTGTATCCTTTTCCTCCATATGTGTGTGATATGGCAGCCGAATTCCTGGGTCCTTCTCACCAGTGCAAATGTGTTTAGATTTGCAGATCCAGGCAAATCCAGGAGTTTCAAAGAAAAACTCTCAAGGACTCTGAGATCCTTGCAGTAGAGGTGTCCTCAGCGAAGAGGAAGATGGCTTCCAAAGTCACACAGCTGCTCCTACTGCTCAGCTTTGTGGCCAATCCAGAAGTCCTGGGTGGTGAGTACCCATCACTTAGCTGAGATTCAGCCCAGTCAATGTTCACACGTGCACAGGAGACATCCATCCACTCACCCCCTGAGAAAATATTTAGGCACTCCAGGAAATAAATTTTAAAGATGGGAATGAAAAACAATGTGATGTGGTAAAAAGTTTAAGGACTCTAGAATCAAACAAAATTCAACTCTATATGATTGTAAGCCACACTAAAATCATCAATGAAGTGTAAATTATAATATTATTTTTTTGAGCTCATTGTGAAGGTTAGAGTACCTGACACCTAGTAGACTATCAGTAAGTCATAGCTGTAATTAAAAGTTCCCAATATTCATCCACTATTTTCCTTTTTGAGCATATCAAGGATTCCAGTTTGCAATGGACCTACAACCTAGCTGGAGAGCTGGCTTTTACACACTTATAAACCAAGCATCAAATGCAAAGTAGCATGTCAACAAGTTAGTAGCAATACTGTAGAATCCTCCAATGGAAAGCACAGGGGAAGAAAACCATATGAGTGAGCTAAGACTATCATGGAACACCTGAAATGGAAGGAAATGAAATGTGGGTTTATCTGGTGTAACTCTGTTGCTCTATTTATGAGGAAAATGAGATCTAGAGAAGGGGAGAGACTTTTCCAAGGTCATACAGCAAGACTATGTGATGCCCTGGCTCCTAGTCTCGGGTGACTTTTGCAGTCCTACAAGGCCTTGTTGGGAGTTGCTTGTGCAAGAGTGAGCGAAGTTCCATGCTTGAGTGTCACTTCTGTTGAGAAGAGGACCTCCTGAGGGCCCAGTGCTGTCTGTAACTTAGCACTTCTCCCACTGGGGAATGCACTTGGCCAAGGAGAGGATCCACAGGGAGGAAATACTAAGAGAAGCAAGGTTCTTTGGGCATCGTGTTGGCTCCCATGGCTGAGTCTGTGGTCCTTGCCATAGCCTACCCTTGACATGTCCTTGTACTCCAGAGCTCTCTGCCCTCAGCTCCACTCCTGTTTCCAGCCACCAGTTCTCTCAACCATCTATGGCTGCTTAGGACCTGTGGAACTCAGCCACCTTCTCTGAACCATGCAGGAGTGTGCGAGACTCTGGGAAGCTACCCTTGAGCCACTCCTGCAGAGCTGCCTTTTGTGGTCATTTTTACATGGCCAGGTGGTTCCCTGCTGCTCTGGTTTTGTGCTGACTCAGGCTTCTTTAAAAGGGCTTGAAATCTGCCCAAGCTATATCCTGGGGAATGAGATACAACCGCCATCCTCACCCCTGGGATCTGACCAACCTCCAGTTTCTCTCCCCGGGAAGAGGTGCAGCCAGAACATTCACCACAGGTCCTTCTATTGCCCTTTCTGGATAGATCTTCCTCCTAGCTATAGAAAGACTTTCTACTTAGTATCTTGAGGGAACATCCCTTATGAGGTATTCTATATGGTCTTTGCACTACCACTTAATGGAAAAAGTCTAATCTTGCACTTAAGGGAATTATGAAGGATTCAGAAATCAATTTTCTCTCTCAACAAGACCTAGTAGTGAAGAGTATAGTTAGTTCTTATTGCCACCACAGTGATTTCTCTGTCCTGGACCGTAGCTGCTCTTCCCCTGAAGCAATGCATGCCATTGATTCAATGAAGGGAGAGACAGGAGCAACATAATTTATGGACAATAGAAAATGTCAATTGGTTAATATTTTCAAAAATATTGTATAATAATTAATAATGATGATGGTTTTTAATAGCTATAATTTTTTAATTAGCTACTACTTACTGAACAACTGCTACATATTAGGCTGTGTACTAATGACTATACATGCATTATTTCAATTAGTCCTTCCAGCAACCCTATGAAGAAGGTATTTGTTGTTGGTCCCATCATACAGACAAGAAAACTAAAGCTAAAAGAGATAAAATAATGTTCCCAAGGTCACACATCTAGTAAACAATGGAGTAGAAAGACCATTAGAGTTGTCCAGGCAAGATCTGGGAGCTGAGACCTCCTGACACTGCATGTGTAGTGATGAGGGGCTCTGGCACCACGAGAGCTGGGGTCAGAGATCTAGGGTTGCTGAGGACACGTTGGCTCCTCTTCCGTTCCCACCTCACTGCCCAACTGGGTGACCTAGGCAAGTTACTCAACTTTCTGAGGAGGTTTCCTTATGTGTACAATGGAAATGAATATCTACCCCTATCTCTCAGGGAGGCCCTGATAATTAAACAAGGTAACCTGAATGAGCCTACTTGACCCATACAGAATTTAAAACCAATAACTCGAGCATAATGACTAAGATGAGTAAGACTTGCAGTCAGACTGTCTGAGGTCAAATCTTGCCTTTATTGCTTATTTGCTGTGGGACCCTAGGACACGACAACTTCTTTCTGCCTTCATTTCCTTATCTGGAAGATGGGGATAATGACAGGGCTATCGTGAAGATGATTAGAATATATGTAAACTGCCTGGAACTGTGCCTGGTATGTAGTAAATCTCAATAAACATATGGAATAGTGGAAGGCAGAGCAGCAGTTAGTTGCATTTGTAGGAGTTAAACTGTCTCCACCAGGGGGTGCTCAGCCAGAGCTGTGATATTGCAGAGTGAGGCGCAGAAAGAAGAGGGGAGATTGGGGGAGGGGTAGATGAAAGTTAGAGACATAGGAGAAGGAGTCATACACAAGGACAGACACACAGGCACAGAGACAAGAGAGACAGAGACAGGGACAGAGAGTGCAAAGACAGGGAGAGAAAAATAGAAAGACACAGAGATGCATACAGGGAGAAAACTGAACAGAGAGATGGGCAGAGACAGAGAACAACACTCAAACAGAGACACAAGAGAGACAGAGACAGGAGAGAGAGAGATTATCAACAGTTGGCTTAGAGCGTGATCTTGCACCTCCTTTGTCCTGACCTGGTCCGGGGTCTCCGTGTGTATCCCTACGACTCTGCTCTCACTACCTGGATTCAAGGGAAATGAAGACCGTGGTGGCAGAGGATCTGTCCTCGCATGTTTGTCCAGAGAATGCCAAGCAAAGTCACCTCAGAGTGCACAAGAGAATCACAATGGACTGAATTAGGGACATCAAGTGTGATGTCAGGGGTCCTTGTCCTCAGACTCAGGGCCAGAGGTTCGGGCTCCTGTTTGCCACCTTGTCAGAATGTGCTCGCCAGTGTTAGTGGAAGGCGTGCTTCCTAACGTCTCTCCAGGCCGCGCCTCCGGAACTTCAAGCCCATTTTGTTATCTGTCCCTTTTGGAACGATGATCAGTGGCCAGCCTCCTCTTAACAAGATCAATTTTTTACTTTTAGAATCAAAGATCTTCTTTGCCTTCTTTCCTCCTGATAAAATAACTGAGGCATCCCAACCCTCTAATTATTTCTGTTGCTAAATTTCTAATTTCTTATTTTTTCACATTTATAAAGGCCAAAGTTGGGAGAGTCAATGGCAGGAAGTCATAAAACTAAGTCTGTAAAGTAGCTTTTCCATCTTACTGTGCGACTTGGGCAGGTGACTACCTTAAACTGTTTCCTTCCCTCCCTAAGCTGTTATGAGGAAAAGGTATGAGGATTAGCTGCTCAGCATGGTGCCTGGCACCAAGAAAGCACCTTACAGATGGAAGCTGGTGATAGTGGTAGTAGCAGCAGCAATGTCGTAAAGGCTTGCTTTTTATTTAACATAAAATTAGTCCATATTTCGAAAGGTAGTAGAAAGTGAGGCATTTAAATACATGAGTATCTTTGCTGTTTGTTCCTAGTATGTTTGAGGTACCCCTCGAAACCTTTTCTGCTGGGCCTTAGCTAGGTCAGTCATTATCCATCATTGACAGATACAAGGAGTAGGACATGCAAAGGATCTAAATGTTTAATAAGCATAATGTTCTAAACAGCTTGGATTGTTGCATTGAAGAACGTAGCTGGATAGAGCGATACAACCAGGTTGCAAAATCTCTTAAATGCTAGATGAGCAGGGAGCTTATTTCAAAGCAGTGGGGAGTCCTTGGAGATTTATAGACAGAGAATGATATTAAATGTAAGAGTGGGGCAAACATGTTACAGCAGTGTCATTTGAGTGGCGTGAGAGGAAACGCAATTGTGACAACTATAGTCTGTGGACGTCCACTGTGGAAGGAAAGACCCTGGCATCCGTCTATGGTGTCAGAGTATAGCCACACTGTCACAAAGCCCAGACTTGCTAGGTTGGCAGCCTCTTCATCCAGTCACCTCCCCCTCTTCATAAAACTTCAGATTCAGTGACGTGGCCCGTGCGCCAGCTGACCAGCAGGAAGAGTGTGGGCCTCCCTGAATCGCTGCTTCCTTGGCTTCTAGGCCCTGACTCTTCCCTATTCCTTTCTACCATGGTAGCCTGACAGACAGCCTGTACTTAAGGCAAACTTAAGTGCTTGCTGTTTCTGTGTGCGCCTTGTGCATTCCTGTCTCCACTCGTCTGCCTGCCCTTTGCCCAAAATGCCCCTCCTGATACTGATACACAGCCCAGCTAGTCTCAAGCTCCAGCCAAACGGCCGTCTAACCTGTCCCACGTCCCCCACACCAAAAGACGTCTGCCTGCTAGTAACGCCTGAAACCACCAATTCATGCCCCTTATCCATTCTCGTACTGCCTTAAGTTACAGTTGTTTGACCTTCACTACCAGTGTAAGACCCTGCCAGCTGCTGAGTATGTCTATTCCAATTATGCGTTCTGGACTGGAGAAATAACCACAGGGTATGTTCTGGGGACCCACTGGACCCACTGTGAGACAGACTGAGCTAAAACTCTATCAATCACCTGACTTCCATAACCCTTACTCTGGCTGGGGACCACAGTGACATTTTGGGTCTCCTAGAATTAGTGTCAGTTCAGATCCAGTGTCCGGGAATCCCAGAAAAGTCTGATTGCTTAACAAAGCACAGTCCCACTGGTAAAAGGACATAAGTCCCTTTGGGGAAGGCTGGGAGAAAGATTAACACAATAAATTTTTGGCAGAGTAGCAAGGTCCTTCCTGAAGGGACTCTTTCTCCATTCAAGGGATTCTGGATTTGTAAACTGTATCGAGCCTGGACACAGATTGGTTTTTCTGTCATAACTTGTAATCACCTTTTGTTTGTGTGTAGATATCATCATGAGACCCAGCTGTGCCAGTGGATGGTTTTACTATAGACCCAATCGCTATGGATACTTCCGGAAGCTGAGGAAACGGTCTGATGCTGAGGTAAGAATTTGCTTCCTGCTGGGCTGGCTTCTGTAGAGCATGGGGCCGGCCTGAGCCCCAGATCTTGTGTCGTGCAGGAGCAGGGTCCTACCTCGGCACTCTCAGGAGAAGCTGCCTGGTTGGAGAAGCCGAGAGACCGATTCGATTTTGTGAGCATCGATGAAGCGGGTGCTATATGCCAAGACTCGGGCTGGGCTGCAGAGACATAAGGATGAATAAGAAATGGCCTCTGCCCTCAACATGCTCACTGTCACTAGAGAAGACAAAAATATGCAAATTAAGGAAGGATAAGAAGATGAGGAACTTACAGAAAGAATAACTGAATTTTTGTACGAGATTTGCCAGAATGAGGGCTATGTGTAGACAGGCCTCGACAGACGCCTCGGAGCCACCCGACAGGTGCAGCCGTCCAAACACAGGGAGGGAAGGGCCCACTGCCTACACAGCCCGCAGATGCCGCCATTTTACTTCACCAGGCTTCGTCTAAGAGATAACCAGACAGATTGTCAAAGTCAGTCCCCTCAGCCGAGTGTGGGGAGTCAGTGCTGTCGTCTCCGAATTGTTGGATTGAAGTGACCGACTGGGGAGCCCTGTGGGTACACCGTGGTGTGATCTGGGCCCGGATGGCCTCGGAATCCCTGTATATAACTCAACAGCGAAAAAAGCAAAAGCAAGGATGGACACCTGCCACACGACAGCTACTGAGGATAAAAAGTACTCTCTGACCTTAAAAAGTCCAGGGTTAATGCAGGATTGTGACACATAAATAGAAAATTCAATGTGGTGTGAGCATAAATGACTTTCCCAAGATTACACTGAAAGTAAATAGCAGAGCAAACCCAGCAAAGTCTGAGCTAAGTCCTGAATAATTGTATAAAAAGAGAGAGAGAGAAATGGGGGGAGAGAGAAAGTGTTGAGAAAGGATTTCCCAGACTCTGCCCAAGGAAGGGAAAAGTGCTCACGGAGAGCCGTGGACTTTCCCCTCAGTTCTCGGGGAGTAGCTTGATGAAATCTTGAAAGGACACTGGTGCTTCCCATCTCCAGAGACGCCAGTGCTGATTCTGTGTCATCTGAGGAACTTGAGGAACCCTGCGATAATATTGGCCTGCGTTTAAAGCACTCTCCACCACTCGCTGGGTGTTGTTGTGCCTCACTTTACCTGTCCCCATACCATAACACGGGATGACACTTTCCACCTCATGGCTGGTGGGGAGGATTCATTAAAACGACTTGCATAGAGCACATGGCACATGTCAGACGCTCAATTCAGATTCTCAGAGAACGAACCGCCCACAGGATTAATTCTGAGCCTTAGCAGAAGTTACCAAGCCCGGACACAGAGAGCCTAGAGGGCGCTCAGAAAGGAGGGCCAGAGGGCCTGGAACTGCCTCCTGTCCCGTGCTGCTGGCCAGCCCCAGCTCCTGGACTCCAGGAAGCTGATGGAGGGAATGGTGAGAAGCACACGCAGATCTGGTCACAGACTTTAGAGTTCTAGTTACAGATCCGTCACTACCAGCTGTGTGAACTGGTGTGGAGGAAATCACGTAAATCACTTCTTGTCAGGTAGACAGATCCTGTAACACAACTCCAGAAGAGTATAAAATAAAATTTTTACGCACACACACACACACACGCATCAAAATATTTGCCCTGTTTAATTGAACAACAGGTTTCTAGTTACAGGACAAGAATTAATCATGTTATGTGTTCCATACAATCCTTATAACAGTGGATGATTATCATTTATTAATCTATAAGAAAAATTCAGATCGCACACCCTTAGATATGAAAGAAGGTAGCACCTTCGCAGAGGAAGAAGGAAGAAGTAAGAATTAGGGATCAGTATAAAGACATGCAGGAGGAAAACAGATTTGGATTTAGAGCTGCAACTTTTACAAGTTATAGCTGAGCAGATAGTTACATATCAGCCTCTAGAGCAGCTTATCTGGTGGGAAGAGACCCCCAAATTCGACCAGATGTGATGGCGTGGCTACCATCGAGGAAAGGCAAATGAACAGGTACAATCTTCAATTGGCCAGCGAATTCCAGGGACCCAGGAATTCTAAACCAACATATCAAGGAGTCTCCTCTCCTCTCCTCCACCTCAGATTTTAGGCAATTTATCCTATACTTATTTGGTAGCAAGTAAAAATAAGTTAAAGATCACGGTTTACAATTTACAATGTGTTATTCTTGTGTAACACAGGGTAATAATAATTTAAAATAGAAAAGACACAGGCCTGGGAGTTGGGTAGGCACAGGCTCTATGCCAGTGTCTAGTCCCCATTTCCTGATGCTCCATTTCCCCATTTGTAAGCTAAAAGTGGGCGCTACTTCCTAAGACTGTTGTTAGGATTAAACACGATAGCATATGTAAGGTGCCCAGCGTATTGGAGGTGTCCCGTGAAGAGCCCTACCGAATTAGCTGTTCTGCAATGCACATTGTGTTCACATCCTAACACCTCTGAAGTCAGATGCGTGCCATAGACAACAGTGTGTCATAGATTCATTGGCAGTGATTTTTTTCTTTCTTTCTTAGTGGGATATAAAATAAGGGCACGTTTTACAATCAGTGCTTTCTTAGACTTGTTGAGATGCAGTGTTATATTCAGCCCTCATGAAAACCCTGAAGTAGCAGCCATTATTTTCTCCATTTGACAGATGAGAAAACTGAGCCTCAGAGAGGTAAAGCGACTTGTCAAGGTCACATACACTAATGAGTGGCAAGGACAGGAACCCGGGCATTTCCTCTGACCCTAAATCTCTTGCTCTCGCCTTGAGCTGTCTCTTCCTCTGAGACCTGAGGCTGCAGCAGTTGTGTTTTCTCCTATGGTGACAGGAAGTCTGCTGTGGGGGTTAGATCACAAGTTCTGCAGGAGGCAGGGCTATGCGAGTCCATTCTGCTTGGCACACAAGGGTTTTGCCGAGAAGGCTGTGTTTTTAAACCTCAAGGCATCATTAATGGGACCTCTCCTTGCATTCAGCTCAAGTGTCAGTCTTATGAAAACGGAGCCCACTTGGCGTCTATCCTGAGTTCAAAGGAAGCCAGCGTCATAGCAGAGTACATAAGTGGCTATCAAAGAAACCAGCCTGTATGGATTGGCCTGCATGACCCGCAGAAGGTAACCTCAGATCTGGCCCTCAGACACAGCACTCTTGGGAAAGCCAGATGGATAGCCCTTTTCTGGGAAACGGCCTCCTGGCCTACTAACAAGGGTAGCGCATCTTCAGTCGTGCGCCTCCAAGTGATGTAGACCGAGGTCTCAGGTTTAGGGACCCGTGTCTTGCTCTCAGTGGAGAACAGGATTGAAATGGCATCATTTTATAGAGCTTCTGTTTAATGAGGGTCCTCCTGAATTTTAGAACACAAAATTACCAGCTTTCCAGAGCCTTCGAAGAAAAAAAGTTTGCGTAAGTATATGTGTGTGTGTGTGTGTGTGTGTGTGTGTGTGTGTGTATACAGACCTGTTATGAGACTCAGATTAATTAAATCCCCGTTCGATCTTGAGTTAAAGTTGAAAACTTTCAGCTAACGTTTTTCTTAGGTGTTTTGACATTTATTATGTTATCCTTAATGTTTTTCACTAGACTCTCAGTGTTCTCTCAATACCTTTTTGTAAGAAATGACATGTGAGGTCTTTTTAAGGAGGGGGTCTGCAGTTTACAGATTCGTTGTTAACTCACACAAACATGGGGAACATAAGGACCGAGTTCCCATACTTTCTGTCTCTTGATAAAACTCCTAGAGATACCACGCATTCATACACCCTCTTTCACAAATGTGTGTTTATCCTTTAGTATTCATCTATAAATATATCTTCATGCTTTTCCCTTCTTGAACATTATGTTACAGAAAAACTAGTAATCCTTTGCTGTAGTCGTTACAAATATTTTATGCAATTATTTAGCTTTTAATGGTGTTTATTTGACTATCAGAAATTTTACATTTTTTGGTATTCACATTGCTATTAATCAGAACTCTGTCATGCAGAGATAGGGTATTTACATCTATGTCTATAAGATATTTTTTGTGGTTTAATCTTTTACATTATGATTAAAGAAAACAAGTGGCAAATAAACATACTAAAAATTGTGCAATGTCTCTAGTAATCAAAGAAATGCAAATAAAAACAACAATGTAATTTGACTTTTCAGATTATCAAACTTTTGCTTTGTCTTAATGAATAATATTTTTAAGGATATGGAGAAATTGTCCTTGTGCCCGATTGGTGAGGATGTAAATTCCTAAAATGGAACTATTTTTGGAAAGTACTTTGGCAATGCATATCAATAACCTCA
The DNA here is from genome assembly GCA_963575035.1 of Avahi laniger. Classification (NCBI taxonomy): domain Eukaryota; kingdom Metazoa; phylum Chordata; class Mammalia; order Primates; family Indriidae; genus Avahi; species Avahi laniger. The sequence goes on from CAUYSK010012887.1 coordinate 20,975, forward strand.
AAATTTTGTACTCTTTGACCCACTAACTCTACTTCTGGGACTCTATCATAAGGAAATAACTTTAAGTGCAGAAACAGATTTATGAACAAAGTTGTTCATAGCAGTATTCTTTATAATAATTGTACATTGGAAACAAGATTCCCGTCAAGCAATAGAAGAATATTAAAGTAAATTATAGTACAACCTTACCGTTAAAAAATGTGCAGAAAACAAGACACAAAACTGAATATATATTTTAAAGATCACATTTTTGGTACATAAAAATATAATGATACAGGAAAAGGTTTATACCTGAAGTAAATATGCTGATGTTTTCCTCTTAGTGGTTGAATGGAGTGATTTTTCCATTTTTCCTTTCTGCATTTCTGCACTTTCCCAGTTTTTACAATGAAAACTAAGTTTTAAAGGGGACGAAGGGGACCACTTTGGCTGTGAGCAGGAGGGGCGCTGACCTGTAATTTCTTCCACCTCCTGTCGTCGCAGAGGCAGCAGTGGCAGTGGATAGACGGGGCCACGTACCTGTACAGACCCTGGTCCGGCAAGGCCACGGGTGGGAGCAAGAACCGTGCAGAGCTGAGCTCCAGTAACAGTGAGTTCCAGTGTGTCCCCCCTCGCTGCTCCCAATTTGCAGCCTTTTCACCTAGGAAGGACGAAAACGGACGTGGGGGCCCTCCCTTCCTACCTTCCCCATTTCACACGGGGCAACACTTTTCTCCCACGGGACAACGGCCTTGCCACAGACATTGGTCACCAACCTTCAGTCCTTCGTGACCACTTTCTAATCATTGCCATATCAGTGTACCAGCTGTTCAGTTATTTAGTCAATATTTTCTTTAAATCCACTCATTTTTTCTTAAATACATTTATTTTAAAATCATATTGTATACCATGAGAGGGACAGCCATCACATTTGGGGAAACAGACCGCAGGGAGTAAATATATGTGGTAAAATCAGGTGATTTCCTTCTGACTTCTTTAAAAACAGGGTTCCCCAGGAGTCCTGGAAATCCAGTCTTTGCCTGCGTTCTTCCCTCTTGTTTGTTTCCCTGACTCCTGTCCCCAGAATGAGTGGCCAGAACACCAGCTGCAGACCGTACACGATCACTTGAGCTATCTCCTTTCCCCAGCCTGCTTTCATTCTTTACTCTTCATGCTAATAAGTTTGGCACTAATGACATCTTGGGCTGGACAATTCTTTGTTGTGGGGGGCTACCCTGTACACTGCAGGAGACTTAGCAGCATTCCCGGTCTCTACTCAGTACATGCCACAACCTTCCCATGTTGTGACAACTGAAAATATCTCCAGGTATTGCCAAATGTCCCTGTGGGGGGCAAATTTGCCCCCTGTTGAGGACCATGGCTAAGAAGTGATATGGAAGATTTCAGCCGTAAAACAAGAACACAAAATATTAAAATGAAAAGGATACTTGCCGTCAAAGCTCATGTGTTTGAGAACATCCCAGTGGGTATAACAGGTCATCCTAGTGACCTGCTACCAGGACCCCCTGCCAGCTAAGAAGTGGGCCTGGGATGGGGCCCAGCCCGAGGACTCGGGTACTGGGGCTGAGGTGGAGAGAAACCCAGCTGCTCCCACAGGACATGGAGCGGAGTTTACTGTTTTCTGAGGAATAAACCTTGTGTGCGTGAACAAGAAAGCAAGAAATTTTCTAACGTCAAGGGATGAAGGGTGGATATGAGGAGACAGACTCCAAGGAAGACCTTCAGAGATAAAAAGCCAGAGGAGGGATTTTCACAGCCCAGCAGAGACCACAGCTGCTGCTGTTCAAGACACAAGTCAACTCAGATGAAAGGAACACAACCAAGACCAGAAGGTAGAAGCTACCAATGTGGATTTCTACCCAAATGAAGGAAAAAATTTTGAACAGTTAGTACAGTTAGTACTGCTCAAACACATAATGGGCTACTCCAGGAAGTAGTGAGAAACCCATCACTAGAGTTAACCAAGAGAAAGGTAGACCTTGTAGTTTTTATTGCAGTCGAAGCATTAGAATGTTAGAAGAGAAGCTCAATGGCACAAAAGCATCAAATGAGGAACATCTTAAAAATAAAAATCCCAGGGATTCTCTTTTCAGACCTATACCATCTGAATCTCTGGGACTGGATGCCAGACCAGCTTTTGGGAGGCAGCAGACCAGATGCCTCCCCACATCACTCCTATCCCTGGGATCCTGAGATTCCTACTGGACAAGGTTCTCAAACAAAACTCTTTCCCTGTCGGTCCATGAGCATATCAGCAGAGTTCCACAGTGAACCTGCCTGTGTTGTATCGCTGGGAACTATAAGCCCAATGTCGTCTTGAGAGCACCACGACTTTGGGTTCCTTCCTTTCTCACGTTTACTCACCCCAGGCCGTGGCTATCAGAACACAGGCTCCTATGAAGGAAAAACACAAGGAATGAAGCAAGGATTGGAGAAAAACTGGTGGAAGGTGGGATTTAAAAGCACATCACCCTTAGCCCCATCAACGTCATTTTATTTATGATTTTGCCCCCAGACTCAGTTGCTAATTTTTTTCCTTAATTCAAAAGGTATGATATGAATGTCCCAATACACAGCCGCACATTCATTCTCTTTCCCTCTGTGCCAGGACCCATTTCTTTGTTTGTATCTGTTTAGAAAGAACTAAGGGGCACTTTATTCTGCGTCCTGCTCTCGCCATTTCTGACTCTCCCCTTTCTATCCCAATGTAACTGCTTTGTGTCTCTGGAAAATTGCAGCTCACAGAATTTCCTGACTTACCTACTGGTTCCCTTCGAGACATTTCATAATGATAACTAGAGCTTTTCAGTTAAAAAAAGTTCATATTCAATATAATTGGTAGTCAAGGGCATGGATGCCGAATTCTGAATGCCTGGGGTAGAATTTCAGCTTCTCCACTTCACTGAGCTGTGTTACCATGTGCAGATTTCTTATTTCTCTGTGCTTCAGATGCCTCCATAAAAAGGGGGAAATATCACCATCAAATTGGTATTAACTGATCAACACTTAAGTGCAAATATAGTGATAACATTCATCGAGTGTCGGGCAGATGGGAGGGTGTGGAGGGGATGGGTATATTCACATCTAATGGGTGTGGTGCGCTCCGTCTGGGGGGTGGACACGCTCGAAGCTCTACTCTGGTGGGGCAAGGGCAATAAACATAACCTAAACATTCGTACCCCCGTAATATGCTAAAATAAAAAGTAAATAAAAAAATTTAAAAGGGGAAATAATGGTACTGATCATCTTAATACATGCAAAGTGTGAATCACTTGAAGAATTGGCTCACGCAGTTGTGGGGTTAGCAAATCTGAAATCCACAGTTCAGGCCAGCAGGTGGGAAATTCCTACAGGAGACGACGTTGCAGTCTTGAGTGCACAGGCAGTCTGGAGGCAGAATTCCTTCCTCTTTGGGGACCTCAGGCTTTTCTCTTAAGGCCTTCAACTGATGGGATGAGGCTCCCCCATGTGATGGAGGGCAACCTGCTTTACTTGAAGTCCATTGATGTAAATGGACCTCATCTAAAAAATACCTTCAACATCTAGACCGAGTTTGACCAAACAGCTGGCACCATAGCCTTGCCAAGTTGACACATGAAATCAACCATCCCATGACCTGAGGCATGACTCCAAGCAAAACACCCAGATGATCTGATCAGCTCAATACAGAAGCAGGTGAATGTAAATGTCTGTTTATTTTCTTACAGACTTTTTAACTTGGAACAACAATGGATGCAACAAGCGCCAGCGCTTCCTGTGCAAGCACCGACCATAGTGCAAGAATCGAGACTGCCGCCCCCTGCACGGCGCCATTCCTCTCCCTTCTCTGCCACACTGGCTGAGTACGATCATTATCTCGGAAAGTAAACCTAGCAACTAATAGACCCCTATTGCACTGACTTTTTAGGCTCAGAGATAGAGATGTTAGCATTGGTACAATAGTGGCTTCCAGCTCTAAATGGTCACACCACAATCCCTCTCTGCAGTGCTCCTCTGTCCTCTCCTCTCTGGCTGTCTCGAGCCGTCTAGGAGAGTGCGACCCCCCACCAACCCCAAGCCCCAAATAGCTGGGGCTTTGGCCATAAGGAGTTTGAGGACAGGAGGAAGAAACTCAGGGAAGAGCCTCTAGCCCCCTTTGGCTTCTGCACGGCTCTACCCTCCATGGCCCACATCCTCCCCTTCAGCTACCTGCTTGCTTTTCCTTTGGCCGAGGGAACATTTACCGGTAGAGTTCCCACTAGGTTGATGTGGACCATAAATTCTTTTAATAAACAGCTGTATATATAGGAGGTTGCTGCGTTCCAATCAGTAGTGGGGAAGGGGGAAAGGGGAAATGAGACTCGGAAATACACCCAAGTGTTTCTCTGTCCCCTTCTTCTCTGTCCCCTCCTCAGCCTCCCCTCCCCAGCAGCAGTGCTGGTCTGAGCAGAGGAGGGATGCAGATGACATGGCTGCCACCCTCTGAGCAGGGACGAGCGAGTGGGTGTTTATCTAACAAGCATTTCTCAGCTTATGAGGGGAGATGACAGTCAAAGTAGGTGCAGTGGAGCTGCCCTGGGCCCTGGATGCTTGTCTCCCTACCCCACCACTAACAGCCTCTGTGGCCCTGTGCAATTCTCTCCGCCTTGTGAGACTGGGGAGTCCTTGTGGGCGGGTGTCCAATAACAAGGAGGTAATTTTGCCTCAAACAGCCGTATGACCCCTTAGGGCACGAATCTGCATGGCGACGTAAGAAGGAACAATAGGGACTTGATGATTATGGAAAGTGTGGGTTTGGAGTGACCATGTCCACCTTCCTTAGAGGGGGCGCCACCAGAAAGGAGGGGCCGTGTAGGTTGGCCTGCAGTTCAGGCTGTGCGGGCGGCCACTTTGCACCGCCAACCGGCAAACACACAACACCTTACACCCTCATCCGAGAACACTCACCTGTCACCTGGGCAGGCAACCGGCAGCTCCTGGGTGCTGGCTGGAAGCAGGAACAAAGCAGAAAGGGGCCGTGGGAGGGGTGGAGCCTTGGCCCTCACCACTTCTCCCCGCTTCACTCTCCTTTCCTGTCTTCTTCCTTCCGCCCATCACACACCTGTCGCTCTTTTGGTGTCAAAGAGGAAAACATCAGAAATAACGTATTGCTGCTTTGCTTCAGCAAACTAGCAGCCACCGTCTCCTGAGGCAGCTCCGGGCAAGTCACCGTCAGGAAAACAAGCGAAAGCATCAGATTCTGTGGTAGAGATGACAGATAAATTGAGAACACCAGACTGACGGAGCCAGCAGAACCCTGCTGGAGTCAGTGCCAGGTTCTGCAGTTTTACCTGGAGGAACTAAAAGAAGGCAAAGGAAACAAGGATGAGGAAATCCCAGAAAGGTAGACGTTCGCAATTTTTTTCTGACTATGGCACATATGAGAGAGAAAAGTCACCATGACCCACCTTCTTCTCCTAATTCATTTACATTTTTAAGAGGAAAAATAACTTATGATAACAAATTAGTAGAGATGAACAAAATAAAAATTCAAAAAGTTATGTAGATAGCAGATCTACCGAAACAAAATAAAGTAAAACCTAATAGTCATTCTATAAATATATTTAACACATTTAAAACATAGAATAGTTCCAGTGGAAAAGCATCACCAGCGTAAGACAATCTTGGTGATGTAATAATAACAAAGTGCTCCCCTGAAATTACTGAAATGCCAATAGTCTGTGTGGGCCCGTGCACGGGGGAGCTTCCTGATGTTCCCAAGTATAGATAAGCAGCCACTCATCTTATTACATGAAGGCTGGGGTAGTCTGTAGTTAACTCTAGAAGTGTGAGGATTTTCATTTGTGTCTATGAAATTTTAGTAATCCTCAGGAATTCACTGAGCAGGTATATCACTCAACAAATCTTTACTGAATACATGCTGTGTGCCAAGAATTCATTTAAGGGGCTGGGAACCCAACAGTGAAAAAAACAGATAAAATTCTTTGCCATCATAGAGCATGCATTTCAGCAGGCCTGGGGAGTGAAGGTAGACCAACAATAAATAAGTAAAGAACGTAGTATGAGAAGATGACAAGTGCTATGCTGAGAATATAAAGCCAGGAAGGGGCACGGGGAGAAGGCATGTGTTGGGTACGCATGGAATAGCTCATGTGCTTTCTGTTGGTCACAACTTACAGCCAGTCTGTCTCAAGTTAAAAAGAAAATCTATTGGTTTATGTTACTCCAGTTCATAAGTATATTTGAGTTTCAGGTATAACTTGACCAACAGCTCAACAGAGTTCCCAGATGGAGTTTTCTCTCTCTATCTTTGACCATTTTTTGCTGGTGATTAACTTCCTTATCAGGCCCCATCTAGTCACAAGATAGTTGCAGCAGCACCAGCCCTCACCTCTACAAGGAAAGTGGTCCACAGCCATCAAACAAAAGCCTCCAAAATTAAGCCTCTTTGTCCAAGCATGGCCTGACGTGACTTACGTGCTCATTCCCCAATCAGTCACTGAGGCCAGGAGGATGGAATGTGATGATAACTTAGCTAAGTTATATCACATGTACTTCCTCTAGAGCCCAGGAGTTTACTCAGCTTTACCTTGAAGACAGGACCACCACTGGCCCATACGGTGCATTTGTAGAACTGAAAAAAGGATGGCCCCTTTTCCATAGGAACACACGGCCCCGCGGACTCACAGGACCAAAGCAGGCTAGATTTTATTCCCTACTTGCCCCCTTGGCTGTGTACTTTCGTGCAGTGGTGAAGCTACACAGCCCTGTCTCTGTGGCCCGGCCAGTACACGTGTGCTGAGAGTGGGGCAGGGTGGTTCTCTGCCCAGGAGGCCAAGGGTCACCCTTTGGGAAATTCTGTCCTAAGGCTCTACTGTAAGACTTTAAAATCAGGAGTCTGAACTGAGACTGGAGAAGCACCCGATGTGAGAAAGAGAAAATTCAGGTGTTGTTTCCTGAGAGGTGCCCACTTATGTAAGACTCCAGCCAGGGCCTGTGGCAGTTTATCATAGTGGGAAGAGAAAAGCGTTCAGCGTTAAGCCACTCGGGATCTGTCTGACTCTGCCTCAAACTGGCTGTGTGACATCGAGCCTGCAGTGTCTAAGCCTTTGTTTTCTTTTCTCGGGGATTTGAGGATTAAATTACTTAAGATACTTGAAGAGTTTGAAATGCGGCCTGGCACGAGTGCTTAACGAATATTATTGTCACCATTTTAAATCTTTGTGATCTCGACTATATGTCTCTCTTCCAAACCACAGTTTATTTATCTATAAAATGAGAGCCTGAAGCTAAACTGTAACGCTTACAGGGTCCAGCAGATACGAATAAGTGAAGGGGCCTGATGTAGGGCATTTAGAGCCGGGAAACTAGCACGCAGATCAATTTCTTTCAGCTATGTGTGAGCCAAACAGTACAGATCTGTTGATCTTGCCTATGGGGGTCAGTTGAAAACCCCGGAAGGAACAATCCCTTCCGGCTTCGACGTTATCTTGTTCTATTTGTATTTGGATCATACAGTTTTCTTAAATCAGGGGTCAGTCTCTAAAATGACTACGGTACTCACTTTGGCAGCACATATTCTAAAATTGGACTGATAACAGAGATTAGCATGGCTCCTGCGCAAGGATGATAGGCAAAGTCATGAAACATTCCAGTTTTCAAAAACAAAATGAAATAAAATTTTAAAAAGTTACTGGGAACTTTTACAAAAGTTAAAATAAAGAATATGCATAATAAAATAAAAGAATGTGCACAATAATGATGGATCAGATGTGTACTACTTGAGAACAATCATTCCAGGCTGTGTTGCAACCGAGGGATAGGCAGTGTAGACGTATAAACAAGTTATGAAAGTAGAAGTTTATGACCAATCTCAAGGCTCTGCCCTGCAGCATGAGGGCCCCATGAAGACAGCTGGAGAGGAAGTTTTAGGGACAAGATAAGGCAAAAAGGAATTTGCAAGTGGAAGCCTGGATTTGGGAGTATTACCAACCAATGGTATTTAAACCATTTTAAGGCTCAAGAATATAGTACGATGTCATAGTAAATACATAGTAAATAGTAAGTATCAGATTGATTAATCATGTCTAATTTAATACTATTATTGCTTCAAAAAATTTTAAGGATAGAATTAAGACAATTAAGACAATCGGGTCTAGAATCTGATAACCCAAAAGAGTATGTTATAGATGATGCATTAATTTTCATTGAAACATAATAATTATCACAATAACTATGAATAGATACTGTAAAAGTAAAAGGGAGATTAACATAGGGAAAAAAAGGAAATAAACATCCCAATAGGAATTGCTCAAGGAAACTATGGGGGAAATCAGAAAAATAATTCTCCATTCATTCAAATAATTATTGCAGATAATGTGATAACCACTCCATACCTTACTCCCAATAAGAGTTTAAAGAATCAAAAATAAGGGGATCTGGCAGAATTCTAGAAAGAAAAGAAAAAAAGAAATTAGCATTAAGTTGAGAGCTCGAGTAGAAATAATAAAAGAGAGAAGAATATTACCAAGAATATCATGTGGCATGGTGAATTGGCTTGAGGAAATCACTCAAAGAAAAGGAAAATATTAACTATATTTGAGTGGTTAGAGAGAAGACGATAGATACAGAAGACATAAAAGAACAAATGTGTGTGCTGGAAGAAAAGAATAGACCATACAGAACAGAAAAAAACCCTCAAAATAAAATATTTTAAAAATTTCCCTGAACTAAAGACCAGAATCTGTTCATTGAAAAGGCACATATGTTCCTGGAAAAGATTCAAAACGATAAACACCAAGATATATCCTGTCTCAGTTTCTGAAATCTAGAAGTAAAGAATCCAATGGGTACACAGGTAAAAGTAAAATCAAATACATGGGATTAAATATCATGTCAGTCTCCTTGACAGCAATACTCACTATTGAAAGACAGTGAAGCAATATTTACAAACTTCCGAAGGAAAGAAGTATGATTGATAATTTCATACTCAATTGAGTACAAAGGCAGTTAATATTCAAGCATGCAAGAATTCAAGAAACCCAAGCCCCATGAACCTCTCCTGAAACGAACTTATCTAATGACAAAATCCAAACAATCAAAAGAGGAAAAAAATAAAGATCTCAGCAATGGAGAAAATGTGATTAAAAATAATCATAGTAATAAATTAATTGAAATTAAGGCTAAAACCATTAGCGGCTATTGAATCTAATTAATTATAAAACTAAGGCTAAATAATTATGAGAATTATGGTCATGTGGAATGAAATGCAAATGTTTTTAAACCAGGGATGGGGAACATTTTCATGTTGGAAGGCCACATGAATTTAACTGTAATCCAATAACGCTGCATTCAAGAAACTTCAATTAGATATACTTAAAAATGTACACTATTTTTAAAAATCTAACTACTGCATACTTAATTTCAAAAAATGAAAACAATTTGTTAATTTTAAAGTTAACTAACATTTTAATGACTTTGTTGTGTCTGTTTTTTGCTGGAAAGTGTTTGAATATTTGGTTGCAGTACAGAGGTCCTCAGTTTCAGTGGACCCTCTAGACGGGTATTAGTGGTCTATGATCTTAAGGGTGTTTTAATTTGGGTTAAGTAGGAGAATGTAGATTCACAGCAATAAGTGGTTGAAGAGCAAGATGGCATTTTTCTGGCATGTTGCCAAGATGTGGCTATTCTACTTCATTTTTCCGTATTTCAATTGGGTCTTCCTTAGCTTCAAAAGATGACTTTAAAATGTCATCTACTGAGAGCTGAATCAATTCCATCTGTAGTTCTTTAGGTGATTTGGTGATATCAACTAGGTGAAGCCGAAATGCTAATTTGAGTGTGAGGTCATGATTATCAAAGTCAGTGAAACTTTCATCATATTCTCCAATTAATAGGTCTGTAACAGCTGCGTATTTTTCAAGTGATTCACATATATCATTTTGCTCATCAATTTCTTTAATGTTGATATCGCAGTATCACAAAGAAAGCAAATCATCTTATCTTTAGCAGAAACAAGATAATATTACAATTTCCAATCCTCATTAAAAAATCTGTTTTGTTCCTTCAGTGTTCTCATGGTCTTCTTCAACATGATGGGCTGTTAAGTAGACAGAATTAAAAAATACTGTCGAGCTGTGCAACTATTCACAAATTCCACTTCAAACAGAAACACAGTGCACCACTGTCAAAAGCTGATAGCAGGCTGGTGTACTTCACCCCCATAAACTCTCACCAAACCAGCCTTGTGCAGCAGTGGTGCCAGTCACAGTCAGACGGGGGAAGTTAAAACCAAATCATGAGTATAGCAGCTGTCAATTTAGCCCTTATGGCTTACTAACGTTCTAATTTTGCTGGGTCAATCTGGGAGGATTATTTTGTTGAACCTCATTTTATTCTTTGGTATTTTAAATACATTCATTTTAAATATAAAAGATGAATAAAAATGTATTAATAAAAATAAAAGGATTTGTTCTGTAAAATTTGAATTCAGTCAAAAGGCTGCGCTTAAGGACATAGATATCCACATGTGGCCTTAAGGCTGCAGGTTCTCCATCTCTGGTTTTAAACCTTAATCATACAAGAAGCATTATATTAATATTATCAATGCAAAGGGAGAGGAGACAGAATAAATTATAAATGTATGAATTTCCTTATTCTTTAGTAAGGAGGTAATAGATACTATATGAAGTAGAAACATGTATTGCTTATAATAATAAAAATGGCTGGAGCTCTTAAATTTTTTTTAAATACTTTTTCAGATATCAATATTTTCTGTCACAAA
>CAUYSK010012888.1:0-56953 GCA_963575035.1 Avahi laniger
GCCTAGGTTCTGAGGGATTTATTTTTCTCTGTGTGTTTATTTTTAAACTTTGTTTCCTGGGTACTGGGCATGTGCCTGTCTGAGCCCCAGGCCTGCCTGTCCACACCCCACCATTCACTCTGTCTCTCCCCTGGGCACCTCTTGAGATGATCTCAAGACAGTTCCCTATTGGTTCCTAGGACCGGGGCCCGACCCTGTTGTCTTTTGCTGGGAAATGCAAGTTAAAAATGGCTAAAGATGGCAGAGGGCAGGAGCTTAACAGATTATCTTTTCCTTGTTTTCTTACTTGTTTCTGTTTCAGGAATGAAATGGGGGTTTTAAATGGCCATTTAAACTTTCTTTTTCCAAATAAAGGTTGACCTTTTCCCCCCTACTGTTGGTCATTTTATTAGGATCCTGAAGGGCATGGGGTCCTCAAGCGAGGGCCTGGAGGATGAGGTGGGCAGAGAGGAAGAGCCTGAGGGGCTTCTGATCCTGGGGTGGGGTCTCAAGACCTAAATCTGGAACAGAGAAATTTGTTGTGATCTTCTCTTAACTGAGGCAAATTCCAGCTGCTCCGAGGCCTGGGCGGAACAGGGCTTGAGTGATGCCTCTTGCCCTCCCTTTGCCGGGCTACAGCTCTTGTTGCCGTCCTCGCCAAGCGAGAGAATAGCTTTCAACTACTCTTCATCCTTACGCCATCTGCTCCCCCCACACCGCCCCCAGTGCCTACTGCCTTTCAGGAGGATCCGTGTGCAAAGTGGGATGAGATGTGTGTTTTCCCGGTCGGAGCCGTGGCAGCTGCATGAGGCACGGTGCGTGTGGCAGATGCCTCTTGTCGAGCCGTCTATTTCTGATCTCATTTGCATTCCGGAGCCAGGACTGAGCTCTGGCCATCTGTCGCTGGAAGAATGTCTCTTTCTTCTTGGGCCTAACTCTACTGGTACCTTAGTCCTCCTCCAGCCTTCCCGTGCCGTAGGCCCAGCCAAGCCCACATGCCCACTGGGAGCCCTGAAGGCAGGTGTGGTTTTCTGCCCTACCTGAGCAGATTCCCAGACCCCACACTGGGCCTCTGAATCAGTCTCTGGGGACCTGAATTTTTTAAAGCTACCTGGGGGCCTCTTGCCCCACCTGATGCAGTAGAAAGAAAATGTAGCCAGGGCTTAGGAACACTGCTCGTCATCTTGGCCTGGTCAGTTGGTGACTGCAGGTAAGTTACTTAACCTCTGTGTTCCAGTTCACATCCCTTGGTGAAATGAAAACTAAAGTAATGATCTACTTGCGAGGAATTTTCAGATCTGAAATCGCTTTGTTTGGGCTTTGGCAAGAAATGGGTGCTAAGAATTTCAGGGAAACATTGGTAGGAATTGGGGGTGCATAGTTCCCCCGCCAGGCTGGACAATTGGGCCCACGGGCTGAGAAGTATTTGAAAGCTCAAAGCTTTGAGGTGCGGCCCCAGACACCCTTCTCCTGGCACAGAGGGTTCCTCCTGGTGGTGTCAGTCACTTCCCATCTGCACGGCACTTCCGCTTCCACTGGCGAGGACCGTGGCACTGGGAGGTGGCAGTTGAGGTGTTGTTCAGATGCTACCCTTACATCTGAGGAAACAAATCCCAGAGCTGTAAATTGAGCATCTCCTTTGCTTTATTTCTTACCGCCCCAAGCCCCCCAGAAGCCTTTCTAGGGGTAGAAGAGACAGCTTATCTTGCAAGGTAGACACACGTGGGGCGGGGGCCTGGGAAGGGAGCTCAGAGGCCACTTCTAGCTGGAGACCAAAAAGGGAAAAGGCCAACAAGGCTGCTGCTGTTTTGTTTTTCTCTTTATTTCCTGCCCTGATGTAGCTACAAACTGGAGGATTGCTTTTTCATTTTTCATTGATAAATGATAGTTGTACGTATTTTTGGGTACATGTGATACTTTGATCCACATATACAGTGTGTAATAATCCAATCAGGGTACTTAGGATATCCATTCTCAAACATTTATCTTTGTGTTGGGAACATTCCAATTCTTCTCCTAGCTATTTTGAAATATACAATAAATTACTATTAACTACAGTCTCCCTACTATACTGTCGAATACCAGAACTTACTCCTTTTAACTGTGTTTGTGTACCCATTAACACACTTGTCTTCATTCCACCTTCCCCAGCCTTTCTCAGCCTGTGGTAGCACCATTCACCATTCTCTGCTACTGGAGGGTTGGACTTTGGCTGCATAACGCAATGTGGCTTCTCTTTTTCCCAGGAGGAAGAGGGTCCACCCCCGATTTCCACCAGGGGGCGCTGCCCCGTGGCTCTGGGCTCCCAACACCCTGGCATCCTGCCTCTCTTTTCCTCTCCCCCCAGCAAATGTGCAGATAAAACTGTTCCAGGAAGGGGCCAGCCAGATGAGAGCTTGTAGGGGTGCAGATCTGCTGGGGTGACGAGAGGGTGAATTTCACGGGTTTTGAAGGGAACTCTGCCCTTCGCCCCATTTGCAGTCAGCTCCTGTGACCCCAGGGCCTGGGGCCTAAGCCAGCTGTGCAGAGAAGAGTGGAGTCTACACTTAGATTCTTGGAGGTTCCGTGTTTCCCATGACCAAGTCTTTCAGCGTAGGGGTTAGAGGGAGTCCATGTACCTGCGTGCTCATTGTCATGTGGGCTGGGCTCAGAGTGCTGACCCTCCAGCTGACCTGAGGTGGCCCATCTCCACCAACCTGCCAGGCCTCCTCAACAGCCACTCCCCTCACCCCACTGGGCTACCAGGCAGTCCACATCTGGGCCAGTCTGCTTGGTCCTTGGTATGACCACCTCCTTCCTCTCACCACTGCCCTCCACAGTAGTGGTCAAAGTGCCAGATCCTGGCAGATGGGCCTTCTCAGCCCTGAAGAAGGGGTTGAAGTTCTCTAAGGTCTGTGAAGGGCCACTTACATCTAAACGTCTCACCCAGTTTAGCCATGTGCCTAAGTACGTGCAGTGAGCCCCACAGAAATGTACACCAGGAAATGAGGTAACTCCCCACCCACCGCAAGCTGGGTTCTGATCCTGCCAGGAGTCTGCATTGACAGTCACTTCTACGTTCTAAGCAAGTGGCCAAGCAGCGTCTAGGATGAGCCTGCTTGATTCGTGACGTGGATTCTCATCCCAGCACTGACCCAGCCCTTGTTTGTGCGAGAGCAGGCTGGAGTCCACCGTGTATGAGACCCTCTCGCTGAAGCTTGCCCACGAGACTCTTTACTTGGTTATCGTTTTAGCTGAATTTAAATGCAATTTCAACATTGCCTTTATGAAAGGGTGTGCAATCCGAGGTATTTACAAATGCTGGTTGCCTTTATTGAAGGGCTCTCGTTGGGTATTGTTTTAGCTGGATTTAAATGAGCCTATGATAAAACTGCCTCTACTTGATGGTATATAGTCCCAGATGTTCATGGATCCCAACAGATGGCCTCTCCCCGCCCTCTGGTCACCACCACACTACCGAAATGGAGTCTTGCTTGCTCAGTGACACTTCTAGGTAAGACTTCATAGGGACTGGCAGGAATGAGAAGTAGGAAGTGTCCTACCTCCTCTCACAAGTCTGGGTTTTACGCTTAAGTTGAATGAAAGGAGAGCAGAGGCGTGGGGAGGAAGGGTTAAGGCTGAAACATGCTGTGGGGTCTAAAGGACATTTTCCATGCAAGTCTGGTTTCAACTCTCTGGCTCATCTTAAAGTGTGGGAAGAGGTCCAGAGCCCGGAAGATCAGTGGAGAGGAAGAAAGGGGATGGTAGGTGGACCTAGAGGTGTTTTCCAGAACTGTGGCTTTAAGCACTATGGGTTCTGGACTGGCTACCGTGATGGGACTTCGGGTCCCTGTGCTATGGTTTCCTGAAATAAGCTCATCTCCTGGAAGAACACTCCCCTTTCTCCTTTGTTCCTGGACTGCTGTGGAGCAGGACTGGAAGAGCAGGGCTCCGGCATGCATCCTGGGTGCAGATGGGGGGCCAGGCCCGCCGTGTGAAGGAGATTAGGGTTAACGAGAACCAAGTGGCTTCACCGCCTGAGGATGAAAGCTGGGCCCCCAGAAGTTTCATGACTGCAGGGCCTGAGAGGTTTCTTGTCGCCTGGTGTTAGGCTCCCCTTCCCTCAGGTCAGGCACTTCCCAGGCAATGGGGCTGGTATCTGCGGGGTGGGAGTGGGCTGGGGCCCCAGGTCCCAAAGGAAAGGAGACGGCTTATGTGTTGTGGTTTCTGCCCAGCCCACGTAACTGGAGCTGGGGAGACTTTATTCGTTTCACAGGGGAAAGTGACAACAGGAATGAGACAAAGTGTGAAAGTGAAGGGGGTAATACTGATATGAGAACAGAACAGTCTAGTACAACACTGCAGCCAGCACAAACCTAAGGGAGGAGATGGCCCGTCATCACTGACCCTGGAGGTAAAGCACGCCCGGGTTTCTTCTCTCGTCAGACTCGAAGAAGGAAAACTTGGGACTCCGGAGGACCAAGATGGAGTGAGAGGGTCAACACTGATGGACTTGCAGCTAGCACCATGGCACCCCTGTCTGGCCTGGGGAGGAGGGACGCTACCTGGCGGGCAGACTCCCCGCCTCGCGCTCCTCAGCGGGCTGTTCCCTGCCCTTCACACAACCAGCACACTGGGCCCAGCACACGTCCCTGTACCTGAGCGCGGCCAAGGACACAGTGCAGAGGGTGGGCCAAGCCAGAAATCATTCCAGGCAGGAGACCCCGGTGCACACACGCACAGGCTTCTGGGCGCTCCACCAGCCAGAATGTCATCGATTCCCAGAGCCAGAAGTCAAGGCCAAGCGGCAAGGGGTGGGGGAATGAGATGACAGAAAGGAGACAGGGTTACTTCTCGGCTCTTTCTGCTCCTCAAAACCCCAGACCCAGGCTTTACCATCCCATGGTGGGGCCACAGGGCTGCTGCTTCCCGACTTGGCCGCTCCCAAGCCAGGCTGGGCTGGCTGGCACAGTGGGCGGAGGGGACACGAGAATGCGGGAAGGCCGTGGGGGGAGGCCTGGCAGTGAGTGAGGTGCACAGGAAGGCTCTCTAAGCCCAGCTCCCCTGCTCTATCCCTGGCACTGAGCACAAGGAGTCAGGCTTTGGGGAGACCCTGCGATCACGACCCAGCCTGGCCCACTTCCCCAAGCAGCTTTCTCTGACCTCACCTTGGCCCCTCCTCAGCCAGCAGGCCCCACGCCCAGGGGCAGAGGAGCTGGAAGGCAGTCCTGAGCCAGGGGGCGCTGGGGTCTCATCAGCCAGGCCCCTGTCCCTCATGGGACGTGAGATGAGGTGATACCATGGATGGTGACTAAGGCCCCTAAGTCCCTGCCTCTCTGCCTCCCCAGAAACCTTGCAGCCAGGCCAGCCCCAGGGAGCAGAGCCTGTGTAAACACGCCCAGGAGGGGAGGAGGGGTTGCTACATATGAAAAACAGTTAAAAATAAATTAAAAAGCACCGCTATGTCCTGTGGTGTCACCACAGGCCCGAGGGCTCAGCTCAGGAAGGGTGAGTGCTGGGGTTGTCCGCTGGGGTCAGCCCTCTCCCTCGCATACAGCAAGCGGGGTTAGGGCTTCACCCTGCTTCCTTTGCCCTGGAGGGCTCCGGGGAAGGAGCTTGTGGGTTAGAGCCTCTTTCTAGGACTCCAAAGTCAGGAGCAGCTCCCTGTCACATCTCTTCCCCTCACCCTGTCATCCTGGGAAGTTCCCAGAGGCAGCCAAGGCCATGCCCCTGCTGATGAGTGGCCACATCAAGACCCAGAAGGGACCTTGTTTCAGCCTCACACCTCCCAAGGTGAGCCTGTGCAGGAACATGGGGACCACACCATCCCCACTCCCAGGAAGCTGAGGCAGGATGGCGAGTCAGGGGGTCCCCATACCCCACGAGGAACTGGTAAGGCAGGGACTGACCGGCTGCCTCCCGTCGCCTCTGGTGGAGTCCTGCTGGGCCTGGCTCTGGGCCAAGAGCCACTGGGTAGAAGAGCTGCCAGCCTCTGGTGCCTTCCCTGCCGGGCACTCTCATCCGCAGGGGCATCTCCGGCTCCTCCTTCCTTCCTCCTCCACTGCTTGGAAGGCACCGTTGGCCTCCCTGGCAGGCCCAGAGCTGCACTGTCTCTGATCCACTCTACTTCACCCCTCCGGTGACACAGCAACTGCAAAGGGTGTGGAATTTGCCTCTGGTCTGCAGGAATAGTGAAGACTCAGGGAGGATCCAAAGTGGCATTTCTCCTCCTCAGCCACAGGGACCCTCTCCTGGCCGAGCCTGGCTCTGGGAGACTTAGAACTTCTGTATATCCCAAAGCATCTCAGTGGACTTCTCCCTAGCACAAACTGTCCCTATTTCAGATACTGCAAACTGGCATTGTCTTTCCCCTGTAATGGGTTTTTAAATTTTTAGAACTGATCGCCAACATTTAAAAATCAGATTTCACGTAAAAATTCAGAATTCTGGCCTCTGAACTATCAGACAATCTGGTAACAAAGGGCTGGCACCGTGAGAACAGCTGAGCAGAAGCAGCCCCTTAAGGGGGTATGTCCTCTTTAGTTAGCCACAGTCCCCACCCAGCCCTGCAGTCCTCCTTTTCATCACTGGCTGGCCCTGTGGACATCTGAGTTCACAATCTAGTTCTGGTCTTCCCTTATGCAGGTCCCCAGCCCCTCTGCAGCCCTACCGAGAGCTGCTCTGGCCAACTGAGCCTCTCTCAACAAACCCTTCATGGGCATCTTGTCCATTTGCCTTTCCACAACCTCAATCCTCCCTCCAGCTTCCTGACAATTAACCAACTAGTCTTTGCCGTAGGGGACTCTCTCCCCCTCAAGGCAGCCTGGCCCTAAACTCCCTCTCACATCCCTTTCTCACTTACACCCCCCAGTTCTCGGGCTCTGTCCCTCGTCGGTGGTCACGTCACACCCTTGCCCTAGACCTCCCAGCTCTGCCAATCTTTCTCCATCCTCTCACTTCCCCACCAGGTCTCTCATGCCGATGGTGGCTGTGGGGGATCCAGCTGCTCAGGTTCTGAAGAACTGCCGCGAGCAGTGACAGGCCTGACTGTCACTGCAGCCTCCAAGCTAAAATGGGTGACTTCAGGAGGGGAGGCAGGTCTGGGGCACACATATCCTGGTCTGGTCTTGATTTCCCCAGCAGAACGCACTCTTGGCACTGCCAGGGGAAGACCCGGGCCTGAGTATTCCATCCCAGCCATGGCTCTGCGGCTGGTGTCCAGATCCATGCATTGCCCACAGTCATGGTGACCCCAGCACAACTCTGGGCCCTCCGCAAATCCGAGACCCTTCACAGGGAGCCCCTGGGCTCCAGCAATGGGCAGAGGTGGGACTGGGCAAACAGACCTATCAGGGGCCTGGGAACCCTGTGCCCAGTGGTGCTCCCCTGGGCCCTCCCGTAGCACACCCCCAGCATGGGGTGCTCCAGCAGACAGTGTCAGCCCACACAGCACTGCCTGGCTGGCCACAGGGCCTGAGACCTCTCCTGGGCCATGGGCTCCTGCTCTGGAGGCAGACAGGGCCCGTGCCAAGTCCTGATTTATGGGCCACGCAGACCTTTCTCAGGACGATTCCTACCCAGCTTCCCTTTCCCTGGGTCAAGATTCTGCCGGGGCAGGCAGAACTGGAGAAACACCTCCATTCCCCAGCCCCCGCCCCAGGCCTGGAAAGGCTGGGACATTTCCCACAGACAGGATGCACCCAAACTCCAGAGAAACACCAGGGGCAGAGGCACCAGCAGAACCAGCAACCCCTCCTCACCCAGACCCGTGGCACATTGATCTCCTACACACTGGCCTTCGGGCCCTCAGCGGATTCATTTGTTTTACATTTTCCCCAAATATCTTAATCTTCAGTTGTAGAGTTAAAACTCCAAATAAACTACTAACTGCCTCTCGGCCCAAAGTTAGGGAGCTCAGCTCGGCGGGACGGGTGGCAGCCTGGGGGTGCTGAGCCGGAACACACTCTCCCTGCGGCCGCTCGCCCTGCCCCATCACCAGCCTCTCTGCCCTGCCAGGGAAGCCGGTTCCAGCAGGTGCATCCTGGCCCCCGGGGGCAGGTGAGGCCCGGGCTGCTGGCACCCGCCTCACACCCGGATCTGGTACCCGTTGAGGTCTGGCATGGCTTTGGGCTCCGAAGGCTTCTTCTCACCCGAGGGCCTGCAGGGAGGGAGAGAGCAGAGCAGAGGGGCAGTGAGTGGGCCTCAGAGAGATGGAAGGAGCAGGCAGTGGCTGTCCCCCGCACCCTCACAGCTTCCCCCTCCATTCTCCAAGGGCCCCTGCAATGCAGCAGTGGAGCGCATGTGACAGTGTTTCTGGAACCCCCGGCCTGCCTATGCTCCCGAACGCGGCCCCTGGCTCTCACAGGCTCCTGCCCTCCACTGCAGGTAAGCTGACCCGGCTGTAGTCGGTGGGTAACAGCTTAAGGCATAAATCTCTCCAAGGGGAATCTGTTGCCTACAAAAGCTTCCTAGATCAAAGGCAGTGATGATGGGTGGGTATTTTGGTGCCAGAGGCCTGTTGGCTACCCCCTTAATTCATACCAGAGAGGTGGCTCCTAAATGACAATTATATTTAAAGCAAGAGTCAGACTGGTATGTAGGAGATGAAATCAGAGGAGGCGGCCTGGTATTTTAACAGCTTGGTTTTGCCACCAAGATACAGACAAAAACCACAGACTCTTGAAAGCCATTTACCCAGCTGCCACCTAATATTCAAACCCTCCCCAACGACACTGCTGGGAGAAGTCACTGCCTCACGGAAGCCCCATCCCTTCCGCCGTACCTCCTGTATAACCCCCGCTGCCACATGCTTTGGACCCGCTGTATGGACCCTGTCTGTCCGGCACCAGGCCTCCACGCAGGGTAAGCAGTGGGCCCCGAGGGTTGTTTTCTCCGGGAAATGGGACTGCCTTGTTGTGGGAGATGTCCACGTATAAACCCTCAAACCTCCCATCCCAAATCATCTCCCTTGGGTGGGAGCAAAGAAGAGGGAAGGGTGGGAGGGAGAAGAGCTGGGTACAGAAAAAGAGAGACCCAGAAGATGAGAAGAAAGGAAAAAGGCTTCCTCAGACCCACCCAGGCACCATCTTGTTTCTCACCGTCTTTCGCTGCGACTGTTCCTGCGGTGGGGGCTGGACTGGCCCCGCTGCGGGGAGGAAACATCCTTCTTCCGGTCCTTGGTGGGAGAGGGAGGACCTGTCCCTTTACCAATCTAGGTGGAGAGGAGGCAGCAAGAGCATCGCTCTGGGTCTGCGCCAAAGGAGCCACATGGCCCCAGAGGCTGCCCTAGGCAGGACCCAGAAAGCCTCAAGCAACGTTCTGCCCTGTCTCTGGGTCGTTCCAAACCTACGTCCCAGGCAGGAACTCCTGCGCCCTCAGCAGGGCTGCCCAATCCCCGCGGGACCCTGAAAGGAGTGTGGAAGTGGGGGAGTCACTGAGCTGTGACGGTAAAATACAGAGCCCTCAAGAAAAGGCCCATTTACCCACACCAGGTAAACATGCCAGTTGGGGAAGTGGCCCACGGTGAGCTTTGGGCTGGGATCCCACCGACCCCAAAGGGGACACGAGTTATCTCCAGCCAATCAGAAGTCAGATTGGTAGCTCCAGCTACCAATGAGAAAAACAAATGAATCATTCTCTTTGTGGTACGGTCAGCTTGACCTGAGTTTTCAAAACTCAGGGTGCACCACAGGAGTGCTGGAGGGGGGCAAATAACATGGGGAGTCTTTCGCACTGAACAGGTCAGGAATTATGGTGCTAAAGACTAGAGTAACACTAGAGCTGACTCCAATTCTAGCTCCAGCCCGGTGCCTTGAAGACACAATAATATTCTGAGCAGCAAAAGCCAGGGTGCTGGGCCACCCAGAGCTAGGCGGGGAGGACCAGCTCAGGAGAAGAGAGCAGCTTCTCTCCTCAGGGCTGCTGCAGCCTGCTTCCGCCCTGGGGGGAGGCAGGGCCAGGGCAGCCCTAGCTGCCTGGATTCCCCATCAGGAGGCTGAGCTCCAGCCGAACCTGCTTCTCACTGCCTGAGAGCTAGACACTGGGCTTGCTGCCTGGAAATGGAGCTGCCACCTACTGCCGGCTGGCCTCCCAGGCTCTTGGCAGCAATATTGCATGGAGAACACAGAGGTTAGTGGGTGAGGCAGAGGCACCAGACTGCCTGGAGGGGCAGAGTCACAGCCTAGCAGTCACCGAGCAACGGGGAGGAAACACCTAGGGGGTCCTGGCCCTCTCCCCAGGGGAGCACTCCCCACCATCCAGGGGGATGCAGGGAGAGGTCAGCATTCTGCCTGAACAGCCCAGCCCAACTGTTCTGGGTACTACACCTCCCTCCCTAGACTTCTGTGCATCTGTAGGGGGGAAGAGGGAGAAGAAACTACCATACCACCCTCACTGTCTTCCCCACGGTCTCACTTTCCTGTTTCTTCTAGCCTCCTCCTAGTGCCCTATCGGATGCAGGTGGCCGGGGGCTCCAGAGTCAGGTGCATACGCAGGAGGAGTGGCGCAGGCTGCCAGCCACCCACCCGGCCATTCCCTCCAGCCAGGCCACGATTTCCCACCAGCAGACCTGACTCCCAAGTCCCCCCACCCAGCTATCTCCGTGTGTCCAACACCTACCACTGTCCAGGCCCAGCTCACCCAGTCTCCCAGCCCTACTCTGCCCACCTGAGGGGACCACCAACAGTCAGGACTTTGGGCAGGGCCTGACCCTGGGCATAAGTGTTCACCTCATCTCCCTTCCTCCTCACTACACCTCTGCTGGGCCGGGCATGGGACGCGGTTGCACAGGGCCTCCCACCACGCCCCAGGAGCTGAAAGCCCCGACCAGACCTTGAGCCGCATGTCGCGGGCGTGGCGCTCCAGCTCCTTGCGGAAGTCGTCGCGGCCCAGCCTCTCCACGTCCAGCACCGAGTGCTTCCACTCGATCTGCTCCACGCTGTGCGGGTCGTGAGACACGCTCTGGCCCAGCTTCACCTTCTTGAGCACGTGCCAGCAGCGGCCGTAGGCGGCCTCATAGTCCAGCACGAGGTCGCTGAGCGTGCGGAAGGCCGGTGGCTTGTACATCAGGTCCTCGCGCCGGCTCATGCCCAGCGCGCCGTAGCGGCCGCCGAAGTTCACCCCCAGCACGATGTGGCGGAAGTAGTTCCCTGAGAAGTAGGTCTTGAAGCTGATGGGGAAGCGTTCCAGGGTGGGCATGCTGTTGGTGAGGTAACTGGCCAGGCCCCGAGCTAAGGAAAGCGCCAGCAGAGGCGTGGGGCTAGCGCACGGATGGGACAGGGACGCCCCTGCAGCGCCAGCGCCGGGTGCAGACACCCCGCCCCACTCACTTCCACATTCCTGCCATCCATCATCCAGCCTGGTATACGGCAGGTGCTCAGAAAATGGAACCTCTAATAGGCATAAGGCTCCCAGTGACTCGTGGCTGCTGCTATCATGTCAAGCAGGGCTCACAAAGTCACAAAATCACCGAACCTAAGGCACTGGCCCCTTCACCTGTGTCCCTCCCTCCAGCCCCTCCTCCGCGGTGGCACACACACTCAGCCTTTCGTACCCTCGGACATATCTTCAAGGATGCACGCAATTCTGTTCAGCCTCTCTTCTCCCACCACGACCCTCCAGCCTCAGATCGCTGGTCTGAGGTTCCACCGACCTCCCCGGCCACCTGGCTTCCCCTGGCACCCCTGCACCCGCTCTTCCCTCAGGGCTGCCGTCTTCGCTGGCCTCCCTCTCCAAAGCAAGTCTGCTGCCCTGTTTCCTCCACGACACTCAGCATAACCTGCGTTTCACCTACTTCTGGGTTTATGGATTTAGAATGTAGATGTCCTGAGGACACGGACCTCACCTGTCTGTTATTCGCTCTTTCTCCAGGGCCCAGCAGAGCCAGACATAATAGTTACTCAGTGAAACTCTCCTCACACAGATAGGTTGGAAATGCATGGATGATGCATGGAGCCATACCATGTAGAGACACTGTGCTGTGTCTTAACAGCAGTCCCCAACCTTTCTGGCACCAGGGACTAGTTTCATGGAAGGCAATTTTCCACAAGGGGGGTGAGGGGGGGATGGTTTCGGGATGACTCAAGTGCATTACATTTATTGTGCAGTCAAACCTCTCTGCTAATGATAATGATAATCTGTATTTGCAGCCACTCCCTAGTGCTAGCATCACCGCCTCAGCTCCACCACAGATCATCAGGCATTAGATCCTCATAAGGAGTGTGCACCCTAGATCCCTCGCATGTGCAATTTACAGTAGGGCTAGTGCTCCTATGAGAATCTAGTGCTGCTGCTGATCTGACAGGAGGCGGAGCTTATGCTGTGATGCGAGTGATGGGGAGCGGCTGTAAATACAGATGAAGCGTCCCTTCCTCACTACTCACATCCTGCTGTGCTGCCCGGTTCCTAACAGGCCACAGACTGGTACCTGGGGTTTGGGGACCACAGGTCTTACATGCACGGGCTCGTTCCACTGTCCTGACAACTCTGTGCAACAGGCACCGCCATTATCCCCCCTGGCAGAGCAAGGAGATGACCAAGGCTCAGAAATGTTAAGGAACTTACTTGGGGGCCACACAAGTGAGTAAGTGGCAGAACCAGGATTCGAGTCCAGGTCGGCCTGATCCCAAAGTCTGTGCTGTCAGACACCACGCCATGTTCCCCACAGTGCTAAACTCATTCCACGATGCTTACTCAGCTGGATTCCTTGTGAGTCATCAGGCATACAGAGGTGAGAAATGCACCACCCTGCCCTGTGGAGGCTGAGTGCAGTGGGGACAAGACATGGGAACAAATGCAGTACAGGGCCACTGTATGTGCTGTCACTGCTGTGGGGACTCTAGGGAGGAGCCCCTCACCTACGTGGGGGTTGCTCCTGTTTTCTTCCTGCCCACAAGCCACCAGGTGGCCCCTGCATGGACTCCTTGTTCCAACGCGACTCCCCATCGCCCTCCTGGCCCTTCCCTAATCTGTGCTCCTCCGGTCCTTAGCTGGGTGCTGCCTGCCCCAGGGGGACAGGAGGATGTTTAAAAGCTGGTAGGGGAGATGGGAGGTGTGGGAAGAGATGAAACAGGATTGGCCTTGAGTTGGTAAAGCTAAGTAATGGCCACACGGGAATTCACTGTATTGTTCTATGTTGCATACATATGAATTTTTGGGTAACACAATACCTGAAAAAAAAAAAGCAGTGCTCAGGCACTGACCACTTAGGACAGAGACCTGGCCATGAGCATTTTCCCTCTCTCCCTCTGCTGTGATCAGGGGAGGGCAGTCTCTCCTGGGGGCTTGTCTGTCCCCCGCCCACCCTGGTGACCCAGCTACAGGCCCCACTTCTGCCCTTCGGGTAGGAGTACCCAGGAAGCCCTGTTGGTGCTTTTTAAAGGCAGTTCTGCTTTAAAGATCCTGTTCGTCATCTCCACAAATCAACATGTCCTGGAAATGCCAACATCTGGGCATCGCAACTGTGTCTGCCAGTGTTTGGTTCTTGGAAATGGTACAACAGCCTTTGTAAGACAGTGTGCCCCAATTCGGGGTTCAGAGAACAGGGTCATTGTGTCCATGTGACTCGAAAGAGCTGCCCAGCACCCGGGAAAGTGGCAACTGAGGCACGGGGTACTGGGCCCCTCACCTCCCCCACCTTGGGGGGGACCTCCTCTGTCTTGGGGGCTCCCCCATCTTGGGGCCAGGCAGACAACTGCATAGGGAGAGCTGGGAGCCCTGCAGCTCCTTTCATCCCTCTCCTTCCAAGCAGGAAGCTGAGGCCCAGAGGGGCTGGTGGCCGGCCTGGCCCCCTCCCCAGACCTCGCAGGGGGAGGAAGGATACATTCCCAGGATCACGGCTTCCAGGCATTTGATTGGCAGAGCCTCTTTGGTCATTTCCTTGGCCAGGTCCATCAGCCTGTGGGAAAGGGTGGCAGAACTGTGAGGACAGCGCCTCCAGCCACTTCCGGTGGGAGAGCGTGGGGAGCAGGGGGCAGGGTGGACTAGACTTGCCAGCACAGAGGCCCCTTGCCGCCCCCACCCCCCGGCTGCTCTCAGCTCAGACCCAGTACCGCCCCCACCAGACCCCAGCCCACCCTGTGGGGTGGGGAAGAGGCAGCCCCTGGTGACAGGAAGGAGGGCTCTCCCCCTCACTTCCTCCTCCCTGCCTGGCTCCTGATCCACAGCTCTCTGGGAGAGGGGAGCACCGTGTCAGGGGGTGAAGGGGGGACCTTGACAGCCGCTGGGCTGGGGCCTTCTGTGAGGGCAGTGGGGGAAGGTGGGGACCTCAGCGTTGACCTCTTCCCTTCTGGAATGCCTCTGTGGACACCCCTGGCCCCACCATGGCTTCTGGGAAGAGCCTGTTAATTGAGTGTGGACTCCCCTCCCCCACAGCGGCAGGGCCTGCCGTGGGATCTCAGGGGATAGCTGTCTGGTGACTCCCCATCCTGCTCCTGAACTTGTGGGCTGCTCCTGAGGGCTGGTTCCTCCCTCCTTCACCAAATGCTGCCCCAACCTGAGGATTCAGCCCGGCCACTGGCTTTGGCTGGAAGGGGCCGGACTCCTCCCTGCCACAGGAGGCCGGAGAGGGCCCCCAGCACACAGTAGCAGCAGGACAACAAGAGCACTGGAGTTAGCGAGGTTGGACTCCACCCAGGGCCTTGGAGAAGGAGTAATTAAGTAATTTTGCTAATAAGCCATTTAAAGAATTTTTCACAAGAAAGCAAACATAGATTATGTGTGGAGCAAGATGTAAAACTCACATAAATTTTTAAAACCTGGCTTAAGCCTGGGTCATCTTTGGGCTGAGCCCCCAGGCCCCAGGCATTCACTCCTCACTCTGCTCTGCCCACGGGGCTTCATGGGCAGAAACTGTCTACAGCCAGCGAATCCAGCCAGGGGTCTACACTCTTGGGCAGGTGGGCTAGGAAGTGAGAGATGCAACCTTCCGGTGGGGTCCCTGCTGCTCAGACACTGGGCCTTCTGCTAAATGACCAGAAAAGAGTCCAGTGAGGCAAACGGGGTGACAGGGCAGGTCCCCCGCGAGGAGAGCGCACAGGCAGCGGCAGGAACAGAGGAAGGGGAAGGGCTCTCTCCTGCTCTGCCTGCTTCTCAATAAAAACAATAATCTGAGGCTCAGCCAGTCTACCTGGGACCACCCTCTCTTCTCACCAAGGCAAACTGGGGGGGAGGGGCTCTCCCCTATCCTGCTAGCTTAGCATGGATGTCGGGGTTTTCTTTTCATCAAGGTAGCCCTGGCTGTTCCTCTCACCAGATTTTCCTCCGTGTGACACCCCAGGTGGTACCTGTCCCCAGGGTGGTACCTGCTACCATGTCGGGCTTCCCTTGGAGAGTCCCTGCCTGCCCCATAAGCTTCCACCCAAGTTAACACCGGAGGCTCCCCCAAGAGGCTCCAACCCAGCCTGGGCAGAGGACCGGCCACCCCATACTCACCCTGTCAGAGGTCTGCTCTTCTTAATTTCAAAGAACTGTGTCCCTGTGTGATTGTACCTGCAGGCGCCAGTTAAGGGCTTCCTGGCTTGGTCGGGAGGAGGTTGTCCCTCTCTCCCTGGCCACCCAGCACTCCCAGGAGTGCAGGGTGGGTTAGGACCCCAACAGTGGCTCCTGCAAGACACCTTGGAGGGTGCTCAAGACCCACGTCTCCTGGCAGGGAGAGGAGGCTCCTTCTCTGTCTTTCTCCCTCCTCTTCCTTGGCGTCACCTCTCTTCCCCACTGGCCTCCCTTCCCAGGCAGCTGGCCCAGCCAGGGAAGAGGCTGTGGCTGGGAACATCTCTCCACAGCACATCATTTCCCGACCAGCTGAGAAGCAACATGGACTGCGGGGAGAAGGCTGGGGGTGGGGGTCCAATGCGGCCTCTAATTGCTGGGTGCTCCTGAGCCAGCCACCTCCCCTCGTGGGCCACAGTTGTCCTGCTGGCAAAGGGAGGGGCTGGCTCCACCTTTCAGTCGTCATCCTGGCCTTCCGCCCACCCAGGACCCAGGGGCAGGGCGCAGGGGCTGGAGGGGCGCAGGGACACAGGGGAATCTGGACTCGGCGGAGCCCAGCTCTTTCCACGCTGGGCAACCAGCCTCTTGCCAGGAAGAAAAAGGAGAAGAACCACCAGGAGATATTTCCAAGATGTGGAAGTTAGCTCCTGGAGCACAAAATCCTTTTTCTCCTCCATCTCCCCTATTTTAAACTCAGTCTTTTAACTGCCTAAGGCTGTTCCCTCTTCCTCTCTGCTAGGGCTGGATGAAGACAGAGGAGCTCTTGGCTTGGCCATCCCACCAGAAGTCACTCAGGACACCTGTCCCTCTCTTTGTCCCATCACATGGTGGGAGGATGGAGTGGGCCCAGCACTCATGGACAAAATTCTTCCAATACTGGGGGGCACACAGGCCATGTCCCACAGCTGCAGGGAGCACAGAGCTGCCATGTGAATGGTGCCCCTGGAGTTGGGGGATGAGGTGGCTCTGCTGATGCCTCTCTAGCTGTCTGGAAGCAAGCCCCACTTGGCCTTTGGACCCATCACACCAGCCAGAAGGTGGCCCTGACCCTGGACCAGAGAGGATACTGCAGCTCCCTGATGTAGCGCTGCACGGCTTCCAGGCGCTCGGGGACAGGCGTAGACGGCTGGAACGTAGGCACACTCGGTATGGGAATCTGGGGACAGAGGAAGACAGAGAAAGAGCTCTGATCACTAGAGGTGGCCACCCTGGAGCTGCCAGCCCACCAGACACCCAGGAATAGTCCCCAGAGGAGCTCCACCCTGGGGAGGGGCAACTGTCCCTCTGTTGTGAGCCTCTTCCCTTGTCACCTCCTCCTTCCAGGGACTCTTGCCAGGACTCCATCCCAGCCATTCCTTTCCTCCTGGCACTTGCTGGCATTCCTAATTCAGAGCTTATGATTCCAATGTTTTGCATCTTTAATAATTTTAGAAAAACATAGGCTGATTCACCAATTGTTTTGAATTTTAAATAGTCATTAACTTCAAGGCTTATCAGGAATGCTAATACTGGGGTTAAGTTCCTTTGGGTTTGAAATTCACTCTTGCTCAAGTGCTAGATCAAAGCTGGTTTACCTGGTGTTCCATCCTCTCAGGTGGTACCCTGGGCTGGGGGAGTGGTCCCGGGGGGGGTATACGTATCCTCGGCAGGCAGAGTCACCCACCCGGTATCACCCGCACATTTACGGGACCTTCCAGAGCTCCAACTTCAACTGCCAAGGAGTAAGTTTGGGTAACAGGCAGAGAGACATATTTTGGAACAGGTCTGGCTGGGGCTCTATTTGCTGGGGCCCAGCTGCTTTGGAGGGGTTCCACAGAGGCACAGGGGCCCCGGGTTCTCCTTCAACACCCCCCTTTCCCGCCAGCTCCACACCTAAGCAGTACAGGTGTAAGCCGGCAGTCCTCCTCACCAAGACGCCCTTTCTAGTACCCACCCCAGAAAGGGGGAGAAGAGCATGAGTCCGGCAGGTGCCTCCTGATGCCTGGGACTGACAGGCCGGGGCTGCCAGGCTGCTGGGGCTCAGGTCAGGAGCAGCCCCCGAGGCTGTCCCTCAGCCACCATGCAGTCTCCAGGACAGAGGCCACCTTGCAGGTGTGGGCCCCCTCTCCAGCCAGGGGAACCCAAATCCTGGCAGTTTGGCTCCAACAAGTCAGTGAGGTGCAGGAAGCCACAAGATATATCAACAGGGGACCTCCGGGGCTTCAAAAGAGACTTCCTTCCAGGGACAAGGCACCCACAGAGCACAGCCTTTTACATAACGTGGCTGCAGCACTGGGGCTCAGACAAGGCGGGAAGTGACACACCAGTTATCACTGTACACTCGCGTCTGGGTGCTGCTGATGGCACCTACTTGCTCCAGGGCAGAGACGCGTGAGGGAAGGGCCCCTGGTCCAGAGTGACAGCTTTGCATGAACTTCCTCTCGCTCCCTCCCTGGCGTCCTCTCCTTCCTGTCTGGGCTGCCCCTGAGCAGCTGACCTCTCCGTCTGGGGGAAGCTAGTTCCCCTTTCACATCACTCCTCTCCCCACACTGGCACCGCCACTTACAGTCACCAGCAGGATAAAAGCCCCAGGGTGGGGGCTCCTCTTCCTCCTGCCGGTGCCACGTGGGCTCCAGGCCCTGGCCCCCCACATCAAGGGCATGCAGGTGGGGAGTGGGAGAGGAATTACAGGAATTACTTAGCAATCTGCTATAAACAGCAAGGCACATCCGTGTCCAGTCACCTGACCTCCTCAGGTGGCTGTCTCTGTCAGGCGTCCCCACTTGTCACTGGAACTTCAGGTAAACACTGTAAGAACATTCTCCCACGAGATGCTCCAGACAGGGAGGGAGCTGCAGTCCAAGAACCATTCACCTAAGCTCACCCAGAGCCGGGCCGGGCCAGGGCCAGGCAGTACCCGCAAGAGGATTGGCGACTGCCATCCAGACAGAGGACCCGGACACAGGCTGCTCTGTGACAAGGAAGAGTCCTAAAAGGCCTGGGATTCACAAGCAGGGCCTTGGAGGCCACCATCACCAAGACAGTTCCTTGACTCATGTCATCCCACTGCAGACGGGGCCTACACTTTTTTTCTGAATGTTTGTTACCAGCATAGACTCATTTGCTCGAATGCAAATAAGAAAGATCCTGGACATCCAAATGCATAGGCCCACTTGAGGACCGGTCGCCTGAATTGAACCCCCCGCCTCCACTTCCAAAACAGGAGCCAGGAAATGCCTCCTCACTGTTGTGGGTGGTATTAAGAGGGGTACAGTGGGGGAGAGAGGTATCAGCTACTCAGCTCTCAGGGACAGCTCCTCCTCCACAGTCAAGGCCAAGGTCTCCCCTTGCTCCAGAAGCCTGTGCAGTCCTGAGCTCTGCTGAGACATCCACCAGTGTCGCACATAATGAGGTGGCCTGGGGGCAGCTGGGAGAGCCTGCGGCTGGACAGTGGGCCTGAAGCAGTACGGCCCAGAGCAGTGGGGCCTACTTGCAAACTAGACCATCACTAGCAAAATCCAGCTCTGCCATTTACAGTCTGCTGACTTTAGGGAAGCTCCTTACCTCCTCCGGGCCTCATCTGTAACATGGGCACCAACACAGAACCAACCTCACAGAGGGAACGGGATGCTGCAGGTAGAGGCCTCAGAACGGGGTCTGGCACGCAGCAAAGGCTCGATTCCTGTTCGGGGCGCTGCTGTCAGTGCGTGCCAAAGACAGCACTCAGCACATTGCTGATCTGGCAATGCGACCCTTTCGGAGGGGTCCACATTCCTCCTCTGCAGTGGCTCAGTGGCCGCAGCCACGGTTAGAAGACCCTCGGCAGCTGGGGCTGGGGTCGGCGGCCACTAAGCTTTTAATAGTGGTGGCAGCTTAAAACATCAAAGAGAGACTCTTATCAAGGAGTATAAACCGTTGCTTGTTGGATTTGAGATCCTTTTAGAAAATGCTATGCTATAACATAATACCATCACCCTTGGAAAGGCGGCTCCTCCAAAGCTCTCGTGGGGTGTTTGGCTTCACGTTCAGTCCTTGCTCCGTTACTGGGTACGGAGCAGAGGCTCACCTGATGAAGCATCACATGCTTTGTTTACATCTTTGGTCCCAGCCCCCAGGCGTGGACCAGTACTGGTCTGTGGTCTGTTAGGAACCAGGTCGCATAGCAGGAAGTAAAATGGAGTGAGGGACAAGCAATAGAATCTTCATCTGTATTTACAGCTGCTCCCCATCACTTGCATCACTGCCGGAGCTCCGCCTCCCCTCAGATCAGCTGCGGCATTAGATTCTCACAGGAGCATGAACCCTGCTGCAAACTGCGCATGTGAGGGATTTAGGTTGCACACTCCTTGTGAGGATCTAATGCCTGATGATCTGAGGTGGAGCTGAGGCAGTGATGCTAGCGCTGGGAAGCTGCTGCAAATACAGATTATCATTAGCAGAGAGGTTTGGCTGCACAGAGACCATAACAAATCAATTGCTTGCAGAGTCATATCAAAACCCTATCAGTGAGTGGCAAGTGACAATTAAGCTGCATCTGGTGGCAGGCTTTAAAAGTCAGATTCTGACACTTACTTTAGCCCATGTGTGGCCCACCCGCTATTTACCTCTTCCATCCACACCTCTTTCCCACACTGCGCACTTGTCTCAGTCACAATTTTACAAGCCCACACGGTAACCATAGCAAAAATGAGTAAAAACCAAATGTCGCTGGAGAGATTTGAAAAGGGGGAAAGACCCAATGATGAGACAGCAGAAGACTCCAAGACTGCCAACACAATGAAAGCTGCATTTAAAAGAAAATATCAAAGGTCCTACTTAAATTATGGGTTCATTGCAACAGGTGATTCACATTCTTCAAGTCCACTTTGTGTAACGTGGGGTGACTGGCTATCCAACGAAGCCATGAAAACTTCGAAACTGCTTCGCCACATGGAGACCAAGCACCTTACATTAAAAGACAAGCCTTTGGAGTTTTGCAAAAGAAAAAACGTGAACATGAAAAACAGAAGCAATTTTGAAGGCCATCATTTCATCGAATGTGTCTGCACTGAGAGCGTCATTCTTAGCGGCTACCGCATTGCTAAAGCTAAGAAGCCCTTTACTATTGGGGAAGAGTTGATCCTGCCTGCCATGAACTTTTAGGAGAGGCTGCAGTTCAAAAGGTGGCACATGTTCCTCTTTTGGCTAGCATCGTAACTAGACGAATGGATGAAATAGCAGAGCATTTTTTTTTTTTTTTTGAGACACAGTCTCACTCTGTTGCCTGGGCTAGAGTGCCGTGGCGTCATCCTAGCTCACGGCAACCTCAAATTCCTGGACTCAAGCGATCCTCCTGCCTCAGCCTCCCGAGTAGCTGGGACTACAGGGGTGCACCATCACGCCCAGCTAATTTTTTCTATTTTTAGTCACCTGGCTAATTTTTTTTTTCTATTTTTAGTAGAGAAAGAATCTTGCTCTTGCTCAGGCTGGTCTCTAACTCCTGACTTCAAGCGATCCTCCCGTCTTGGCCTCCCAGAGTGCTAGAATTACAGGTGTGAGCCACCGCGCCTGGCTGATAGCAGAGGATATTGAGACACAATTGCTAGAGAGGATTAATGAGTCACTGTGGTGCACAATTCAGGTTGACGAGTCTACTGATGTTGACAACAGGTGACAATGCTTGTTTTTGTGCGATATATTTTTCAGGAGGATGTGCATGAGGATATGTTATGTGCACTTTTGTTGCCAATACCACAGCTGCAGAGCTATTCAAGTCTCTGAATGATTACATGTCAGGAACACTGAACTGGTCATTTTGTGTCAGTATATGCATGGACAGAGAGGCTGCCACGACTGGATGGCTTTCTGGTTTCACTACTCTGGCGAAGGAGGTCGCTTCTCAATGTGAGTCTACGCACTGTGTCATCCATACAAAAATGCTGGCTAGCTGAAAAATGTCACCTGAACTAAACAACATTTTGCAGGATATGATTAAAATTTTTAACCACATTAAAGTACATGCCTTTAACTCACATCTGTTTGGGCAGCTCTGTGAGGAGACGGACCCAGAGGACACACATCTTCCCTTATGCACAAAAGTGAGATGGCTTTCTAAAGGCAGATCACTGGCCAGAGTTGTTGAGTTACGAGAGCCGCTCCAGAGATTTCTTTTAGAAAAACAGTCACCACTGGCGGCACATTTCAATGACACAGAACGGGTCCCAAAACTTGCTTACTTGTGTGACATATTCAACCTGCTCAGTGAACTCTCATCTGTCACTTCAGGGGAGAATGACAACTGTGTTCAAGTTGGCAGATAAAGTAGCTCCATTCAAGGCCAAACTGGAATTACGGGGCTAACGAGTGAACACTGGGATTTTTGACATGTTTCAAATATTAGCAGAGATTTTGAAAGATACTGAGCCAGGGCCTTATTTCTCCCAGCTGGTGCGTGATCATCTATCTCGGCTTTCGAAAGAGTTTGAGCATTACTTCCCAACCACGAAAGACCCTCAAACTGGGAAGGAACGGATCTGCGACCCATTTGTGAATAAGCCGGGTGAATCGACTTTCCTCATGCTCGCAGAGGATCAACTGCTAGAGATTACAAATGACGGTGGCCTTAGAAGTATGTTTGAGAAAACTTCAACTCTCCACACGTTCTGGATTAAAGTCAAGGCGGAGTATCCTGAGGTTGCCACAAAAGCACTGAGAAGCCCGCTTCCGTTTCCAGCACCCTGTCTTTGTGAAGCAGGCTTTTCTGCGGTGACAGCAACCAAAACGAGATCACAGAGTAGACTGGACATAAGCAACACACTTCAGGTGTCACCATCTCCCGTCACCCCCAGATGGGACCTGTCTAGCTGCAGGAAAACAAGCTCAGGGCTCCCACTGATTCTGCATCATGGTGAGTTGTATAATTACTTCATTATATATTACAATGTAATAATAATAGAAATAAAGTGCACAATTGATGTAACGCGCTTGAATCATCCTGAAACCACCCCCTACCTCGGGTCTGTGAAAAAATTGTCTTCCATGAAACTGGTCCCTGGTGCCAAAAATGCTAGGGACCACTACTTTACATCATTAGTTCCTCTCAACTTCCCATGAGGTGGGAACTGCTATTATCCCCATTTTACAGTTGAGGAAACTGAGGCACAAGGAGGTTGGACACCTTCCTCCCTTCTTCAGGTAAGTAGTCATAGGAGAGCTAGGATCTGAGCCTGGGGAATTAGACTCCAGAGTGTTCTCCTTTTATCCCACTACGTGGTAGGGGTCCCAGATTCCTGCAGGGGCCAGGCAGGTAACGTAAACAGAGAAGGCAGGCTGGGCAGTGGGGACTGTGCCAATGGAGACCCGAGAGACCACTCCTCAGCCCCAGCTGACAGCACCACATGGGATTGCAGATTCTCTGTTCCTAAGTCTTCTTGTTTTCTGAAAAGATGCCAAAAATCTGAGTTTTTATGTGAAAAGCTCCCAATTTTAAATTTTGGCTCAAGTGGTTTTTTAAAACATGGTACAGTCCCAACAAAACTCTTCTTGGGATCCCCCAGTGTAACCTCTGTGGGGAATGCCTGTGAGCCAGCTCTAGCGGCAGGGCCCCTCGGGAAGGCTGTGCGCGGTGGTCTGCTGGCAATCGGCACCAACCTCTGCGGCTTCTCTCCAAAGCCTCCTGGACTCCATCACACCCCCAGAGTCTAAGGGCTTCTTGTACTCTGGACCCTGGGAGAGAAGGAACCTCACGCAGACTCATGCGGTTCCTCTGAGACACCTTTCCCGTGGTTTGAGCCGGGGAAGCTTCAAAGTTTTCCAAACCACTCACAAAATTCCTTCCACCTGTCAGTCACGAGACGCCCTCCCCTTCTTCTTTCCTTCACCGGTGTCTCTCCTAAGCATGAGGATTGAGATGACAAGGTGATAATACAGACCAGTCACTAATAAGCTCATTTTTTTTTTCTTAATCCCCAGGAGTGGTGACAGTTTGTCAGGGAACCGTTCACACTCTCCCATGGCCTGATTTAGACACAAGCAAGATGGCTGGAGAGCTGTCTGCTCAACACCAACTTGCTCATGTGGGAGCAGCGTGTGACTCTGGCCTCACAGGCTCAAATGTTCTGTGTGAAATCTAGTCTCCCCCCGGATGAAGGACATGAGAAAAGGTAATGAACATCCAATAACCAGTACTGGTTTGGGGTTTATCCCTTTGTCCACTGTTTTAACACATAGTCTCTCATTTAATCTTCCCATCGACCCACCCCATTTTACTGATGAGAAAATTGCGGCTCAAATAGGTTGAAGGGGTTTGCCTAAGGTCATATACACAGGCAGGGGGTCCTTACCAGCGTCCATATCCTTTGAGGCAATACTTTTTCTTCCAGGAGTTTATATTAAAGGAAATATCAGAGATGGACCCCAAAATTTATGTTTTAGAATGTTCACCACAGTGTTCATTTTAAGAATAAAATAGTGGGCCAGTTGTGATGGCTCACGCCTGTAATACCAGCAGCTGGGAGGCCGAGGCAGGAGGATGGCTTGAGCTCAGGAGTTTGAGATCAGCCTGAGCAACAGAGCAAGACTCCATCTCTACTAAAAATAGAAAAATTAGCTGGACTTGGTGGCGCATGCCTGTAGTCCCAGCTACTTGGGAGGCTGAGGCAGGAGGATGGCTTGAGTCCAGGAATTTGAGGCTGCTGTGAGCTATAAAGACACCATTGCACTCTACTTGGGGCAACTGAGCAAGACTCTGTTTAAAAAAAAAAGAAAAAAGAATAAAATAGTGGAAACGATGTCCAACCACAGGAAAGCAGCTAAACAAATCAGTAAGGTAAGTCAGTACTGAGGACAATTATGCAGCTATTCAAAATCAATCTACATTTTATTTCCCCTGGAAATACTGAGTAGCTGCTTATTCTCCCGACTCAGCCTCCAGACCAGCTAGGACTACAATCACATGCCACCATGCCTGGATCTTTTTTTTTTTTTTAATCTTTGATAGAGATGGGATCTCCTTATGTTGCCCAGGTTCATCTCAAACTCCTGGCCTCATGTGATCCTCCCACCTCGGCCTCCCAAAGTACTGGGATTACAGGTGTGAGCCACTGTACTCCACCCCAGAAGACATTTTTCTGATAGCTCTACCAATAACCTGGTAAAAACAAAACAGAACAGGCCACTTGTTCCCACATCTAATGCACACCAACTGCCATTCTCCCTGTACCTCTCCTTCCTACCTGAGCAGGCAGGACTGAGCATTGAGCTGTGACCTCTGTCTAGAGGGCTCTGTTTTGGGGATTTCAGACCTCTGCATTTAGGAGAGTGCCTCCTTAGTCTGAACCGTAATGTTTTTAAAAAAATACCAGGCATGTATTTCCACACAACACTGTACAGTACAGAAAGTCTCAAATACCCTTTCATTCCGCAAACACATACATTAAGTGCCTGTTCTGTGCCAGGCACACGGGAGACCTTGGGAAGACAAAGATGAATGAGACTGCCTCTGCCTTCACTGGAGACACAACCTGAAGGATAGCCCTCGTGGAAGAGATCCAGCAAACACAGAAAAATCACTTCATTTTACCCCTCTTCATGGGATCTCTTGTAATTTCCCTGAATCTAGTGTCCAACAGAGCAGAGGACCTGGGGTTGAGTTCCAGCCCTACCACTTACTGGCTGTGGGACCTTGAGTTTCTCCTTGAGTTTTTGGCTTTCTCATCTGTAAAATGGGGACCCAGATTATACTTACTTTATGAGACTGTTGGGAGAATTCAATGGGATAATGTATGAAAATATTTTCTCAACATATGAAGCCCTTATTTCCTTAGTCATTCGTTATCTGTCTGTTCACAGTTCTCTGGCTTAGCAAGCGTCATAAGGCAAATGACATGTCAAGCCACACTAGTGTTAGTTCATTCGCTGTCCCCTCCCACAAAACATGGGCATTTTAAAAGACACGGGGGAAGGCCTCCCAGAGACAGGCATGTGAACCCCCCGATAGACTAGCAGTGAAGAAAAAGTTCTTCCAGACAAGACAGATCTGTCTGTATTTTTTAAATCTTACTCTGCCAAGGGTCCCCTACCGCACAAGAGGAGAGGGTGGCTTTGCTCTCTCAGTCCTAAGGTCACTAATATCCCAGACTGTGACACGGCCCTCCCACCGCACTCCTCACCTTGGGCAGGTCCGTGGCCCCACGGATCCGTTGCGCCACCTTCTCTCCATCGGGGTGGATCTTGGCCACGTGTTTCCACATCCTTTCCCAGGTGGCCTCATCCACAGGCAGCCCACCCCGGTTGACAAAGAAGGGGATGCCTCCGTCGCGAAGGTCCTCTTCCCCTTCCTCCTCTGGATCCTCCTCTCTCTGGGCTGAGGCCCCTTCGCTGGTCTCCAAACGCCTGACCCCAGAGGGGGCAGCGGCGGCAGTGGGGGCAGCACCACTGCCGCCACCTCCGATCACCTTCTTCCCCGCTGGCATCCCTAAATTCTTGAGGCAGGTGGGAGGATGTCTCAGGAGCTGGGAAAAACAGGTGGCTCACAGGAGGCCTCCCGCACGCCAGCTGCAGAGATAACACATGGCCAGAGTGCAAGGCGCCTTTAAGAAACCAGGGCGTGGCTCCTGTACAATAAAATACTACTCAATGAGAAAAAAAAATCAGTGCAACGACGTGAAGTAGGGGCCGAGAGGGTTGTCCGAGGTCAGCATTAGAGGCCTTGTTCTGTTTGAAAAACGGGGTAAAGAGAACACACCCCAACTTGGCAGCCTTCACAAAGCACCCCCATTTGACAACAAGAACAATGCCGAACAGCAGCCTGGGCTGGCAAAGAGAAGAAAAATAGGAGGGAAACTGAGGCCAGACAGCTCAGACCTGCGGCCGCAGAAAGGATGGCTCAAGGCACGGGTGCCACCGGGCGCCCCGGGTCCCAGTTTTAGAGAGAACAAATTCCTCTACAAAACCGCTGCACATCACACCTGCGCGCGCCCCAGGGGGTACCAAGGCGACTCCCGGACGGGGAGCTCAGAACCGGCACCCCTGGGCGGGAGAGTGGCGCTGGGGGGCGATTTCTCCGACGCGACGGGACAAGTTCGGGAGCCAAGACTCGCAGCTGGCGGGGCGCGGGGAGGGGGCGCGCGCCGACGCGCACATTCCACGCCCGCGGCCAACTCCCTGCACAAAGTGGGCTTTGTCTGGGCGCCCTGTCCCCTCGCCCCTCGGAAGCGGCAGCGGCTCCCCCAGAAGGGGAAAGGGCGCGGCAGAGAGGCGAAGGCTGGGAGCTCCAAGGCCCAGCCGGGCGCGTCTCAGCGGGCAGACGGCGGGCACCTGGCGCCGCGCTGCGCCAGCCCAGCCATCGCGGGGCACGGGTCCCGCGCCAGGGCCCAGGGCTCAGCGAGACCGGCTCGAGCGGCGCGCAGGGCCCAGGCTGAGGTCACCGAGCGGCGGGCTCCGGCCGCGCGGTCGCTGCCCGGGACTGGCTGCAGCATGGGCGGTGGCGCGGCCGGGGCGGGCGAAGGATGCTCGGTGGCTGTTCGCTCGGGCTCCCGCTGCCCCCGTTAAGGGGCGGAGGAAGGACCGCGGGGCGGGGACCGCAAGCTCCGAGGCTCGAGCAGCCACGGCCCGCGGATGTAGCTGGAGGCGAGTGACAAAGCCGGGGCGAGCACCGGCTGGGCTGGCCCCGGGAGCAGCTTGCAAACGCGGAGCCCACGACCAGATCGCGGTTCCGCGGCTCGGCGAAGCTGGTGCCGCCGCCGCTGCCCACGCCGCCCCAGGGTCCAGCTGTCGCCGACCGCGTCCCCTGGCCGCCCGCCGCCCACCAAGCTCGACTCCGGCCCGCGTCGCGCATGCGCTCCGTCCCCCCC
Organism: Avahi laniger; assembly: GCA_963575035.1. NCBI lineage: Eukaryota > Metazoa > Chordata > Mammalia > Primates > Indriidae > Avahi > Avahi laniger. The sequence goes on from CAUYSK010012888.1 coordinate 27,252, forward strand.
TTAAAGGGCCAGCGCCTTGCCGCCTGGTCCTCCGCCTCTTGCATCCATCCTTCTGCCCCAAGTTATCTCAGAGATGCGGGTGGGCATTCGCTCTTTTCTCACCTCGCTCTCAGGGCGTCGCGAAGCCGGTGCGGACCTGCGGAGAGGAGGGACTTTACAATGTGTCAAACAGAGTACAAAGTCCACGGGGATTCCGGGCGCGGAAGGAACTTCTGCGGCTGGGAATTTCCTAAAGCGGGTACCTCGCAGCGGCACTCAGCGCGTAGAGGCGATAGCACTGGCTTGGAAGACTGGGACTCAGTGACTTGTGCTGTGGAACGTTCAACAGATCACTTCTTCTCTGTAGGCTTCAGTTTCCCCATCTATCAGCTGAGGAGGTCGCTTTGGGTGAGCGCAGAGTCCCTCCCGGCGCGCATGTTCCTTAGGGGAGGACTTCTCGGGGTTGGAGGTCACTAGTTCTGGAAACAAAAGAGTTAAAAGTCACTTTATTCTATTCCATCATCTGCACCGGTGGCAGTGGGGTACGCAGAGTTCGCGCCTAGTCCACCTCCCTGGACCCGCTTTGAACACCGCGGTCCCCTACGACCGGGAGGGAGAAGTGCAGCTCCCCTGGATCGTGGGACCGCGACATGGGAATGGGAAGCGGTGAGTGAGGAGATTTAGCCGGCCCAGAGGAAGGTGAAAGTACAGCAGATTGTCGTACATGGCCCCTGGACTTTGGCGACTCAACGTCCCCTCCCCCTCCCCCGTTCCACAGAGCTGTAACACTGGGAAAAGGCACCAACGCCAGCAGAAGCGAAGAACTTCACTGAACGTCAACAGCCAAGTGTGTCTTTACGACTCTTCCCCTCTCCCCTACTGGTAGTTAATACGAATAACAGTCTCTCGCAGGGAAAATGCAGATTCCTGGGCCCAAGCCGGCAGAATTTTTAGGTCTGGGGTCAGTGCATTTCTGAACAAGCTGAGGTTTCTAGCCCAGGGCTGGGCCGGAAAAGGCCTTAGAGGAACTCAGGTCCTCAGTGGTTCCCCATCTGTTCCTTAACGTTGTCCCTGATATCTAAAATTTCTAGGTCTCCTGGGCTCCAGTAGCGACCTCTTACTGCCTGCAGGGTCACAAACCAAGGGTCGAGTGATGAGGGGACGGGGAAATCACAGAGATCTAGGAAAGTTAGTTGCCGGGATCCTCTTGAGCTCACTGAGGCAAGAAGACTCCAAGCGTGTCAAAGTCACTAGGGACCAACAACTGCCACCTTCTTTTGTATTAATGGGGAAACCAAGTCTCAGAGAGTCAGTAGCTTCCCCACGTTCACACAGCTGGTAAGTGGCAGAGCTAGAATTTGAACCGAAGTCGTCTTACTTCTTCAGACACTTAGTTTTCACCCTATACTTTGCCTCTCATGTTAGCCAAGTGGTTGTAGTGGTTTTAAAATATGCTTGCAAGTTCTTTTAGCAATCCTTTCAAAAGATGGAATCTTATGAGACTTAATGACTCATTGCTAATGAATAGAATGGAGTAGAAGTGATGCTATGTGAATCTTAAGAGTAGGTCATGCAAAGGAGACGGCTTTCTCTCTGCTTCTCAGAAAAAACCAGCCACCATATTGTGAGGGAGCCCAAGCCACAGGGTGAGGCCACATGCAGGTGTCGGGCTGACATCTGCTGCTATGCTCCCAGCCAACAGCCCTAATGAAGCACCAGGTGGGTGGTAAACTGAGACTTCACATCATTCCAGCCTCCAGCTTTTGAGTCGTAGAGTTGGGGTTCCAGACATGGCGCAGAGAAAAGCCAGTCTTGCTGGGTGCCCTGTCTGAATTCCTCTTCTACAGAAATGGAGAAATAATAAATGGTCATTGTCGTTTTAAGCTAGTAAGTTCTGGGGTGATTTGTTATGCAGCATTAGATAATTAATACTGTGGATTTCCTGAAATGACAAATAACAAAGTAGATTTGGGGTATTCATTCAAACATTCAAACAGAAAGTACTTACTGAGCACCTCCTATGTGTCTGGCTCTGTACCAGGCATTGGGGATGTAGTGTGAACAAAAGGGGTGTGGCCTTTGCCTAGTAGGCCTAATGGTCTGTTAGTGGAGGAGACTTTTAAACATGATTCCCATAAAGTGCTCTGCCAGAGGGTTAGTTAACAGGAAGCTGTGGGAGTGCGTACCCAGGGCAACTTCCTGGTCAGGAGGGGAGTTGGGGAAAGAGGAAGTGAGCTGGGTACAAGGCCAGCAGGATCTCGGCTAGAGAATTTTCTGACATCATTGCATAGAAGTGGGAAGGGATATGTGTCAGGCAAGGGGGCATGCGTGTAGATTAGAAAATGGTGTCTAACCTAATCTCCTTTTAGCCAAAATCCCAGAGAGGACAAGGGTCTTGCCTGGCATGGCACAGCTTGTGAACCTGGCCTGGATCCTGGGTACTTCATCAGACCCCTCCCATAACTCCCCGACACCCATGCCCTGGGAACAACTCCTCTAACAGACACATGGGGAACTCCTTATTTGGCTTAAAGCTTTTATGACCATTATCTCTTTTGCTCTCTTCACAGAAACTCTGGAAGAAGTTAGGGAGGGTGATTCCCATTTTACAGATGAAGAAATGACGCACGAGAGAAGCTAGGCAAATTATATACCTAGTGCCGGGGCTGGCACAGCAGGAGTTGCTGGGTACAAGTGACTTTGATGATGACAAGGATGATGATAATGATGTGTAGCGCACATCATACATCACTGTTATTGTGGGCATACTCTGGACTAATGGTCTGGAAATGAATACACATTGTCTCAGGGCATCCACACGTTTATTAATCTACTCTGACTCATTTTCTATTCCTGTGACACTGAAGCTGGAGTCAGATTCCCAGAGAGAGTCTAGTTGAGTTAGCTTGGTTGGCTCCTGGGCCCACTCTTGGCTGGAGGAGGGCGAGGCAACTTCACTAGCTGCCCCCCCAAGACTGCAAGTGGTGCGGACAAGGGGGTGCCCTAAAGGTAAATGAGGTGCTATTACTAAGAGAAAGGCACGAAGGCACACAGGTATAGATGTGTTTATAACAGGTAGACATGCTATGCCTGCGCTGTCCGGTGTGGTGGCCACAAGTTGTATGTGGCTATTTAAATTTGAATTTAATTAACATGAAATAGAATTAAAAGTTCAGTTTCTCAGTAACGCTAGCCATATTTCCAGTACTTAAGGGTCACATATAGCCCATGGCTACTGTAATGAACAGCACAGGTGATAGAACATTTCCATCACTGCAGAAATTTCTACAGGACAGCACTGCTTTACGATTCTTACTTAGGATTCAACTCTTTTTCTTTTGTTCTTTCACCTCATAAATTATGAACATGGAAACAACAAAAAAGGTAAGTCAGAATCTTCAGTCATTTATTCAACAAACATATACTAAGTGTCTATTCTGAATTATCCATGGTTGTGGGCACCAGTGATACCGGGGAGGAACCTTGGAGAGTTTCTGGTCCAGTGGGTCCACATTAGGATCACCCAGGAGCTCTTAAAATGATTGGTACCTGCATCACCCTCTAGAGATTCTTACGAAATTGGTGTATGGGGCCTGGTACCTGTAGGTTAGAAAAGCTCCCAGGTGATGCTAATATGTAGCTGGGCTTGAGAACTGCTGAAATCTGGTCTGACAGGTGAAGTGAATTTCTTCAGATAACCTGAAAACCTGAATCTGCAAGGGTCTGACTTCCACTCCTGTGGTTCTTACAAAATTAGAGTTTTGAATGGATTTGGCATCTGTCTGAATTGGATGCACCCTTCTTAGAGGAGAACAAGTCTATTCTTCCTTAATCCAAACAGAATCCAATTCATTTCAAATAAAGTGCCAAAAGAACTTTTGGTTTGGGGTTTATTTCAAATCACTTCTTTCTCAAACTGTTCTTGTGTTTCTGTGCCTGGACCTGCATTGTTCAGGCCAAGTGGGTGAAATTCCTATAAAAATAGCTCCCCTTTACTGGGCACCTGGTGTAGGTCAGGTGCTTCACATGCAGTTTCATTTACTCCCCAGGACAGTCTTGTAACTAAGGTATTGCTCACGCCAGTTTACAGATGAGCAAACTGAGATTCAAGGACGTTAAGGATTACAACCTGGCCTATCCAGTACAGCTGGGAGTCTAACCCCAGTGCGTGCTCTTTCCCTACCCACCCTGCAGCTACCCCGTCGCGGAGAGTGCAGGGCGGCTGGCAGACGGCAGCTTTCTGCTCTGGCTCCACGTAGGAAGGAAGGCTCAGTGCAGGTGAGATGCAGCCCTTACTTTGTGTGGCAGTGGAAGCTCCAGAACCGATATGGTCTGGACAGTTGTTACCTGCGCTCAAAGACAGTACTGGGAGCCTGGAGGGAAGGGGGATTTGCGGATAAGACAGGTGAGCGGTTTTGGAGTGGAGTCCTTTTAGCTGATGGCTGTGTCTGGATTCTTCTTACTAAGGGATTTGGGGGAAGCAGCTAAGAGCAGTGTTGTACCTGGAGCTGTTAGCTCTTCGACACCTAGCAATTATGGTGCATGCTTAATATAAGCATCATCTATGCTTGGTCTGGACTCCTGTGGGCTGGCAGAGTGTCTGTGTTGCCATGTATCTTTGTAATCTGAGTCCCTGCCTGATACTTCCTGGGCAGCCCGGCCTGGCCTCTGGGGACTCAGAAGGGCCAGGACTCATTGTGTCCATTCCAAAGGACTCTAACAGACAGATCTCACCCTTGCCATTCTCCAGGGGCCACCTCATACAGTAGTAGGAGATCCAGGCCTTGGTAAGCAGCAAAAGCTGGACGTAGAATGGATCAGGGCTTGTCTGTGTGGCATTCAGCAGGTCTATGTGGGAGCAAAGCACGACTGGTCACAGAGAGTGCAGAGTATCACAGCTAGAAAGACCCTTAGAGATCTTTTTTCCAGCTTCCATTTCACAGATGGGAAACTAAGGCTTAGGGAGGTGACAGGACTTAGAATTACACCACCAGTTAGTGTTAGGGCTCACACTTGAACTCAGGTCTCCCCTCATTCCTGGCTCAGTCCGCCTTCCCTGATGGGTTCCCTAGCAGGGGAGAAACTGATCGTAGGTGAGCGATCGAAAGCATTGCAGTGTGAAGGGCTAGAGAAGGTCTTCCCACGTTTGCTGCAGGGTGTGTCAGTGGGTGGCTGGGGACGGAGTGTTTATTTAGGAAGGCTCTCCTCCACCTGGAGGACGGGGTGATGGCCCCTCCATTTTCCAGGCAGATCACACTCATCCAGACTTGTGTCCCTCCTATTGTCAGGAACATGGGGTTTCCTTGGACTTTTCTTCGCCATGCACTGCAGCAGGTGTCTGGCGAGTGGGGGGTGATTGAGACAGTCAGTCAAGAGTGACTGGGCTGTGGTAGTTGCTCTCAAGCTGTGGTCAAGGCTTTGGCTGTCCCAGAAAGAATCAAAGGCCAATCTCGGCCTCCCTGGTCAATAGAAAAGCCCCAGACTTTGTGACAGGGAGAAACAGGGTGTTCAGAGATGCTCGTGCATCCAGAAGACGAGATCAACACCATTTACAAGGTGTAGGACTCTAGGTCCGTGAAGCGGGCTGGGCTTATTTCTTGAGCCTTGGCTTCCGTGGAAGATTTCACTTTAGTTCAACAACAATTTTTGGGTGCCTGCTATGTGCCTGGCATAGCCTAAGGTGCTGCAGGAGATGTGGGTTTGCAAGACCTTATGGCCCTCTGGAGTTATACCTCATAACTTATTGAGCCCTTACCATACACCAGGGGCTCTGTGCATAGTATTTGATGTAATCCTTTCCATAACCCTGCAAATAGGGATTCTATGTTCCATTTTTCAGATGAGGAAATGGCCTCAGAGAAGCTAAATGACTTTTTCTGGGTCATAGCCAGTGAGTGGCTGAGCACATTCAGAGCCGGTGCCCTGTCTGCTGTTCCTGCTGTTCCAGGAGGCCACCAGATAACTGCAATACCTGGAAGGTCAGGCCAATGCCTGACACAGGCTCCAATAAAATGTTTGAGGAGCACGGAGGGAGAGATTTGTTCTCATCCAGGCCACCGTGTTAAGCTGTAGGCACTGCTGATATGCGGACCTGCACAATTCTGTGTTGTGGGGGCCTGTCCTTTGTGCTGTAGGATGGTTGGTGGCATCCAGGCCCTGTACCCGACTAGATGTCAGTGGCAACCTCCCCAATCGTGACCATCACTCCCAGTTGGGAACCACTGGCTTTAGAGAAGAAATAGCCTTCAACCTGGGCCTATGGAGATTTTATGGACAAGAAAAGTGTTTTGGCATCTGAAGAAAGGAGGGAAAAACTCACTTGTTTAGTGTTTTCCCATTTGACAAAGAGTGTCCACTTAGATTTTCCAATTTGGTCTTCCCATTGCCGTGTGGCTGGCGTGTGTCAGCATACAAAGCAAATGGCAGCCCCATAAAGTTGCCCCCGCACTGCGCTGCGGGCTGAGGCTTCTCGTCGACTACAAGTTTCCTCTCTAGCTTGCTCCTTCCCACCTCTGTTAGTTCAGCCTGTAGTTAATGCCTATCTTTTGTCGACTCCCCTTCCAGGGGGCTTTTTAGAGAATCTATTTCATCATCAGCAGCTACCACCACCAATACAGAAGTGGACTTATTTGGGGCGTGGCTCTGTTAAGGGCTTTACAACGATTGGCTCATTTAACCCTCACAGCACCCCTAGAGGACGGTGTTCTTATCATCCTCATTCTGTTGGAGGAAATGAGGGTTAGGAGAGGGAAGAAACATGCCCAAGTTCACGGCCCTGCTAACTGGGGGCAGAGGCAGGATTTGAACCCAGACCTTCCTGAGCTTCCTCTCTCAATTATTGTGCTCTGCTGCCTCCAAGGATGCCCTTTCCACATTGTGCCCCCCACTGGGTCCGATGAACCCCTGTGATGCGTCCACAGGAGAACGTGGGTGGCAGCTGGCCCGGCTGGCATGGCAGAGGTGGGGTGGGAGGTGACTGGAATGCCTTTGCTGCCCCATCAGCTGTGCAGGTGAAGGCAAGGCAGTGTTTCTGGTGGATCCCCTCCCTGGTGAGGGGCGATTATCTGGCTTGCTTATGTTGGGCAATCAGGGAGGGCTTCCTGTGGACAGGGCAGAGTGCCCAGCCAGGCTGCAAGACAAGTGGGTGGCGCACGTGCTCCAGCCGTGCACGATGGGCGTGCGATTCTGCATCTGCCAGCAGAGCAGTGGCACTCTGTTATTGCAGGAGGAGAGAATATGCACACCATTTGGGGCTGGGTCCTGAGATCTCTTTTCCTTTATCCTCATCCCTTCTCTCGGGTCACACCCGCTGCGGGAACATTAGTTAGGAAGCTTGGTTGTTTTTAGCTCCCACCGGCTTAGCCCAGCAGATGCAAACGGGCCTTAGAGGAATCCCTTTAAGGAAATCTTGGCATTCCTGATTTTTCCAGCTCACAAAGGACCCTTGCTCACTCCCCTCCTGCTGTGGGGAGAGACGGAGAGATAGAGAGGATGCTGAGATGGCCCTTGAAGATGAGACAGAAGGATGGCCTGTCCGTTCTCATCTGTCACAGGCAAGCTGCGTTAGGGACAACACAGACGTCAGGTCAAGGTTCCACGTGAGACAGTACTAAAACAGCACCTTGGTAGTGCTTGCTGGGCGGGATGACGCAGCTTCTCCAACTTGGGAGGGGCTCCTTACAGCACGATGGCTGGGCCCTGCCCCTGGCGTTCCCGACTCAGTGGGTCTGCGTGAGGTCTGGGGACCTCCGTGTCTGACAAGCTCCCAGGTAATGCTGCAGCTGGTCCAGGACTTCACTGTGACAATGCTCAAGTGTAATTTTCAAAAAGGTAAAATTATGGCTCTCATCCAAATATAAAATGAATACGTGTTGAAGATTTTATGTAACTCATTAATTAATGAGGGAACCAGAAAATTGTTAAAACCAGTTAAGGGGAAAATTTAAAGACACACACACACACAGTCAGTAATGCTGAATTTGTTAGTGGGCATAAAACTGGTTCATATTCTATGAATTGGAATGGGGTTATCTTTTCTGAAAATCCACGTATCTCTACTGGACAAAATTTCTTTGCATTTCTATGGCTAAGAATGATTTGCATTACTGTCAGTTTTTCTACAGCTAAACTTCTGTCCTTGCAGAGTTAGTTATACAATAGCCTCGTCAATAGAAAGACAACCATAAGCGTCCACCTCTATGGAATCAGATAATCCTTGGAGGGCCCCTAACTCATTTGGGGGACCTGTTAAACACAGATTTCTGGGTCCCACCCCCAGAGTTATTGCTATGCTGATCGGGGGAGGATCCAAGGTACTGGAATGGAGTGACGTAGGGGTAAATGACAGCAAAGCCGTTCTTGTTTTTGTGTTTTATAAGTAATTTTAATGTCCCCGGGACTTCCTTCTTGGCCATTTTCTTCAGACCAGTGGAAAGAAGAAGGAGATGAGGACCCGGTGGTGTCTGCGGCGGGCAGGGCTTGGCAGAGGGGGAGGGTGCTTGTGAGGCTGGGCTCAGACAAGGGGGTGTGAGTCACCAGTTCAGACTCAGGCAGCTGAAAGTGAGACTAACCTACTGCCAGGGACTGTTCCCAGGAAGAAGCCAAGTCTTGCCTTAGTCTGTTCTGCAGTGGAGGATTCCTGGGAAGAGAGAAAGGAGGCAGAAAGGCTTAGTAGCCCCCAGTACAGGCTGGTCAAGGTGTGGGAGAATTTTCAGTGGCAGTTTCAGGAGCTCATAGATTGAATGAGACCTTGTACCAAGTGTATCGATCGAGTCCCTGGGTCTTCATTGAATCATGTGTTTTTTGAGATTTTTTTTTTTCCTCCCTGAGGCCATCTAGTGGCTGTTGGGTAAAACTCAGACTCAGATTGAAAACTCAATTTTTTGTTTTGTTTTGTTTTCTTCCATAGTGTTTATTCCAAGCCAGTAATTCTGTTCTTAGCCTCTGATGTCACTTTTTGGCTGTCCTGATTGTATAGCCTCGGCATCTTGGTTAATCAATAGCTACTGGAAAGGTTGCCTTAAGAGTATGTAGACTGGCTTTCCAAAGTGATGTATTTGACGGTGTTGGTGAGAAAGAATATTTTAAATTTATATAAAGTTTCATATTTTGCAAAGTATTATATTTTCCCGGGACATAATTTCATTCAATTAATATCTTTAATGTTTTCCCACTTCAATAGCCTAAAAAAAATCACAGATCTAGAAATAAATCTAACAAAGCATGTGTGAGACCTCTTCATTGAATGGCATAGTATCATTGAGAGAAAATAAAATCTAAATAAATTGAAGGCTAGACCACGTTTGTGGATGGAAAGACTCAAGAATGCAAAGATGTCAGTTCCCTCCAAATTAATCTTTAGGTTCAATGCAATCCTTATCAAAATGCTAGCCAGTTTTATTTTATGGAAATTGACAAGCTGATTTCTAAAACTCATATGGAAGAAGAGTAAAGACAAGCTTGAAGAAGAAAAAGAGCTGAAAGATGTACAGCAGAAGAATCAAGACTTACTGGAAATCTATAGTATCAGGGCAGTGTGCTATTCCTTTATTTTAGGTTTTACTTGCCTGGGTAGTTCTGAAGGCTGGGCCCTCCTGGACAGAGAGTATAGGAAGCATTTGAGGTTCCAGTGCACATTCAGCAGTGTGGGCTGGTGGTGGTGTCTTTGCATGTGAAAGACAGGACATGGTCCCATTCTCTTTGGTAAGCCAGAGAGCTACTTTGTTCTGAAAATTGGAGGTTTTGTTACATTGGTTGGTCACAGCAGGAAGTCATCTGATGGGCTACCCAGGAGTGCCAGGGATGCCAAGCTGTGTCTGCTGAGATGCTTTAAAGTTCCCAGAGGTATTGACCCCAGAGGTTTTGCATTTGCTCTCAGTTTTGCATGTTGGGCATCTCATAAAAATGGGCTATTTATTTATGTTTACCAATTTATTTGTTCAAATAGCTTTTCATTATAACAAAAGAATAAATCTTAGATATTGAAAATTTATCAAATGCAAAGAGGCAAAAAGAAAGACTTAAGAAACAGGTGATCCCAGCACTGAGGGATCAGGGCCAACTCATCCAACAGGTACAGGAAGCACAGTGCCCAGGACCACAAAATGTTCTAATTTTAATTTCCCTTAAAATCAGAAGAAACATGAATATAATAATAATATATAATACTGAATCTAGCCTACATTATATTCATCTTTATACCCATGCAGTCATAAAATATAATTTTCACAGTTTTTAGTGGAGGACAGGACCCACAAAGGCAAACGTGCCTAAGGCCCACAAAAGTCATAATGCGACCCTTGCAGAAATAACTACTTTTAATGTTTTGCATATCCTCCTAATCCCCCTGCGTCCCATGTACGCACAAACTGCTGTCGTTTTTAGAAAATGTGGTATTTGCTCAGAGATTTATGATTTTTTTAACTTAAAAAATTGTTCATGCCTTTCCATGTCATCAGATGTTACTCTCAAGTATTTTTCTTTAATCTTTTATTTTTAGTTATAAAAGTAACATACATGACATCATTCTTAATGCCTGCACAGTGTTCTGGTGACTAGATGTGTTATAACATATTTAACCTATTTTGGGTGTTTCCAGGGTTTGCTGTTATGAATGACCCTTGGATGAACATCCATGACTATTTCCTTGGACTAAATTTCTAGATGTATAATCTTGAAACTTAACACTGAAGGAGTTAAGAACCTGCCACCCCAAGATAGGCTGCCCTGGCCGATTGACTATTCTGAGTTAGAGGCACTTGAAAAATGGCAGGTGCAAGACCACTCTGAACTTCCTTCTGGTTCTTAAATGCGGAAGATGACATTCCCATGTGAACGATATTCCAGAAAGAGAGTATCCTTCCTATCATCAGGAACGGGAAGTTGAGGCTGCGGGAAAACTGTACAAACAAACCTTGTTAGATTAACCCTTATCTTCCTAGTCACTTCTCTCCAATTAACTATCCTAGCCCAAGCCCCTTTGCTGTGTCATATTTTCATAATTTACTACTTTTTTTCCAACACACAAGTGTTCAACTCTGTGTCTTTGGGTCCTTATGAGGGCTCCCATGTCATGTAAACTTATATTAAATAAATGTGTGTGCTTTTCACCTGCTGATTTCCTCCTGTTGTGTCAGTTTAATTCTCAGGCCCAGCAGAAAAGTCCTAAGGAAGGCAGAGGTAAAATTCTGCCTCCTGTACAATACATCATACTGCACTTACATTAACAGTGGATGGGGATGGGCACACACGGGCCATTTGTGATGCTACCTGTAAGATGTCCCGGGACGGTGTCCTACACCTACAGCACTGCAGTGGCTTCTCTTTGGTGTAGGAAATATGTCTCTGAGTGTGTGATCACTGGAATCCTGGGGGATCACTGTGTCCTCAGGTCCCATCTCAGTGTACGGCACATGGTGGAAAGTTCATTTACTTGCCAAATGAACAAATGAATGAATCTGGACTTGGTATAAATCTTAGTCCACAAACTCAGATGTTTAAGAATATTACATTTCTTTGTACTCCTTAAGTCAATTTAGTATTATCCCACCTGTGAAACTGGTGGCATGTTAAATTTCAGTGTTTACTGGGTCTCCCCCGCAAGTGTTCCACCTGCCGCAGGTCATAGAAAGTTGCTGAAGCCTTAAGCACTAAAGCCTTATCTGGGATGCTCTGCCAGGCCCCAGCCCCGCTGGTCACTCTGAGACCCTGAGACTCAGATTGTGTGGTCCTTTTCAGCTCCTGCCTCTGCTGCATCTGCGCCACATTTGGGGCCAGGGACTCTGGGAAGACTTGAAGCCTTCGGTGCCTGGGGCTCAGTACACCTAGGTGTGTCACATGGCCACCTGTCCCTTCAGATCTTGCCAGAAAGAGACACACAGTTCCCCACGGCAGGCTGGTGTAACCTGCTGTACGAACAAATTTCAATGACTCCTCTGTGTTTTTTTTATAATCCTCTCCCTTAAGTAACTACTTGAAATTTTGGGTTGTTTCCCATAAATGGTGGAATTTCTGCAAGGCGAAGGAGTTGCGATTCTGAAGGCCCCTGGGCAGATTTCTTGATGCCAAGATTCTCCATCCCTCACTAAGCTGTCCCATGCACCTATCCCCTCCTGAATTTCAACACAACCTGCCCCAGTGCAAGTATCGCCTTGTTAATTTCAACAGGACTTGCCAAAATGCATGTAGACCCTTGTTAATTTCCCCTCTTTAAAAAGCCCTTACTGTTCCTTAGCTGGGGAGACAGATTTGAGGTTGCTTTCCTTGATTACATGACAGATGTCTTTAGTATTAAAATTTCCTTTCTTCCTTGACAATCCTAATTGTCTTTGTGCGGAAAGTAACAGGACCTCGGCCGAAACCCCGGTTTCGATAACACTGGAGGATTCTTTCTTCTTCTTACTACTCTTACTCCCCTTCACGTAGGTCACATCTCTTCCCAACATTTCCTTAGTTCTTGTCCCTGACTCCACCAGCAACAAATAGCAAAGGAGGCATCGATTCACTTGAAGCTCTTTGCTTTCTGCCCTGCAAAATCCCAAAGGCAAGCAATTCCAGCAGGCCTGGCTACCTGCTTAAAATCAGTGCAGGGATAAATATAGGGGAGAGTAAGCCCAAATTATAACATAATCTCAAAAGATTCTGCGCAAATGGATTCATAAAATGTTAATGTCAGTGGTAATACCTTCACAAAGAGGATCCTCTTGTAGTGATTGAGCCAGCTTCAGGATGCTCTTGACAGTGGAGAACAGAGAAGTGGGGCTCTGCAGCCATTTACGTCACTTGTGCACTTTGGTCGCAAGTACAAATGCCACAGATGCAGGGGTTGGCAAAAAGGAGTTTTTCCTTGTCCAATTTTTCTTTTCTATTTCTCTCTCCTTTGGGATTGATATTTTCCAGTGTTAAGCATATTGATGTACATATAATTGTATTATAGATTTCATTTGGCTTAGAGTTGTGTGGTGTAGAGGAGGCAGAATTTTACCTCTACCCTCTTAAGGTTTTTCGGCTGGGTCTGAGAGTTAAATTGACATGAGACAGATCACAAGGAGAAGAGCATACACATTTACTTAATGCAAGTTTTACATTTCACAGGGAGTCTTTGCTAAGGAAGTGAACACCAGAAGACTCAGTTAGAAATGGACACTTGCATACTGAATTAGACAAAGAGTAAATTGTAAAAAAGTAACTAAATTGTGTGGGGAGGCTAAAAGAAGGTAAGAGGTATTTTAACAAGGGTCTGTACAGAATTCTGTCAACTTCAGGTTTTTGTTGGTAAGAATGTTACTTTCCTTGTAGTATAGGGAAAGGCAGCCTTCACATGGGAATCTCATCTCCTGCTTTAGAGAAATGGAAGGAAGGTCAGAGTGAGCTACTTCCACCTGCTGTTTTTCTCAAGTGGTTAACTCAAAATAGTCAATATGCCAGGGTGGCATATTTTGGGGTAGCACGTTCTCAACTCCTTCAGTGGGAATGAGACAGTTGGAAACATTGTATGATTTTGAGAGGAAGCCCTGTGTTTTCTTAAACCTTTGTTTTGCCTGTGCCTTAACTGCACCTGCATTTTTGCAGTTTCTTACAAAGAAACTTCCTTTTAAGAGTCAAAATATTTCAACTGAAGTTATTTCCAACCAGAGGGAAATGTTTGAAAGCTCAGCCTTTGTTAGCTCAAAGAACATTGTTTCATCCACAGTGATGGAAAGAGTCATTTCCTTTGGGAGGCCTGTACCATTGAAACAAACTTTGCTTTTTGAAGCAAATGTTTTGGCTTTAAAGATGGCATCCAAGTGTTACAACTTCTAATAGCTCCACTGCCATTTACTATAGTGCTGTGATGGTCAGGTTTTTGGGATTTGAACAAGAAAACACATTCTGAGTTGGGCGCTGTGACTCACACCTGTAATCCCAGTGCTTTGGGAGGCTGAGGCAGGAGGATCACTTGAGCCTGGGAATTTGAGACCAGCCTGGGCAATATAGTGAGACTCCATCTCTAAAAAAAAAAATAAAAATTTTTTTAAATTAGTCAGTGCGGTGGCATGCACCTGTAGTCCCAGCTACTTGGGAGGCTGAGGCAGGAGGATCACATGAGCCCAGGAGATGGAGTTCGAGGTTACAGTGAGCTAAGATCCAGCTGGGCTATAGAGCAAGACTCTGTCTCTAAAAAGAAAAAAGAGAAGGAAACGTACTCTGGCTAGCTTGGCTGACGTTGAAAGGCAGGGTAGTACTGTGGTGAGGAACAAATCCCCTAGAGCCTGGCTGCCTGGTTTTGCAATCTTCACTGTGCCCCAGCAAACTGGACTCTTCAGCAAGTTATATAACTGGTCTGGTCTTAGTTTCTACATGTATAAAATAGGGGTGATGGTAACATTTACTTCCTATGATTGTTATAATTATTAATTAGTGTATTCAGAGCACTTAAAGAAGGCTAAGTGCTAATCCAATAAAGGTTGTTGTTTAGTTAACAGTATTATATCCACGTAAATTTCCTGATTTTGCTAATAGTACAGTGATTATGTAGGATGTTACCATTGGAGGAAGCTAAGTAAAGGGTACACAGGAACTCTAGAGTATTTCTATGTGTATTTCAATGTGAGCCTGAAATTATTTCAAAATAAATTTAGAAGCACTTAGAACAACTGTATTTGATTGTATGATTCTTTGAATAAGGTTTGTCTTTGACAGGAGGCTGTAAACTCTCTGAAGTTAAGGACTATGACTATTTCCCCCCCAAAACCTAGCACATAGTAGACCTTCAATAGCTCTTTGCTGACTGAATGAATAAAGAAGTTGAGATGCTGAGGACACCAGCCAGCAGCAGCTCGAGCAACACAACAGGAACAAGCCAGGTCCTGCCTTCGGTAGTGGGAGGAAAACAGGCGAAAGGGCCGTGCACCAATATCTGGTAGAACCTTCAACACACAGGTGTGCACACGCACATGCACACACACAAAGGCACCTGATCCTGTGCAAATTAGGGAAGCGGTTTGAGTCAATGCCTGGTGGATGGCGTGGGGGGCAATGTCAATGGAACCAGGATGGTGAGATGATTCCTGAAGTAATTCAGCAGGTGCAGCTCAGAGTCAGAGGTGACCAGAAGAATGTGGGATGAATCCATATTATCCAGATCTTGGGTGGCTCAGTGAACTCAGCTGACAGTTTTAGTAAATAAACATAGAGCATCTGTTCCTGTACTTAAATGTGATGAAAATTGTTTTAATGCTAGTCTAAGGAATGCTGGAATGCTACCTATTTTGCTAGAATATACTGGGAAACAGGGAAAGAGGGTCAAATTTAGGAATTAAGCTATGCTGCTGACAGTGTCAGGATCACACCACTTACGTGATGAGCCTATCAGAATATCACAGAGCTTAAACTGATAATACTGTTTATGATTCGGAAGGGTTCTAGAACTTGAGCGATGCTTTGCTGTATTTGTGACTCTAAGAAATACAAAGAGTTTTTGGTGTGAATTAAATTTCTGTATTATAGACAAGAGTGTTAAACCAGACTTTGCAAACAATTTCTAAGCAAAACTTAGAAGGCCTGAAATCATTTCTGAGAAGCTATTTAAAATGCCTGACTTACATACTCTGTATATAACATATGTAACACAAAATTTTTGTTCGGGTTTTAAAATAAAAGCCAAATCCTTAAAGTATTTCTCCCCTTTTAGGGTCTCCAGCTGAGCCTAAGAATTAAGTTGATGCAGATAAACGGGAGGAAAGTGTACAGATTTCCCATGGGGAAATGAAGACCCAAAGAAGTGGCAAAACCTAAGTGCTTATATGCTAGGTTGAACAAAGGGAGGCCATCGTGGAAAAGGAACTAAAACATAGGGAGAAACTAAAGGAACATAAGAGTTATTTCAATAAGGTTTGTTCATATAGGTTTCTCTTTCTGCTGTGACTCTCCATCTTTGGTAATAAGAATGTTTCTTTCCTCTCGTGACAGGAAGGGTATCTTTCACAAGGGAGACTGATCTCCTGCTTTTAGGAAGAAAAGGGAGGTCAGGGCATCCCTTTTGTACCTGCTGTTTTTCAAGTGTTGTTAGTCCAAAACAATCCTTCTGCCAATGTGGCATATTTCGGGGCGGCATATGCTGCCACCCTTCAAAACCATGGACTGTGTCTGGGACTCTGGATCTGCTTTTGGTGTTCTCATTCCCCTCCCAGATACTGCATTGTTTTAGTTCTGGTCTCTTAATTCTAGTTATAGATGCAGTTTCTCCCATTGACTTTACTGTCTGCGGAGAGGTACACACAAAATCTGTTTCCGACTCACTCTGGCTATCATGTGATATTAACAGTTAGGAAATTAAACCTGCCCTAGGAACTGCAGTTAGAAGAGCTTAAATCAAATTGGAGGCTTCAGTTGTCCCTTTGGTCTGGCTCACTCTTGATTTGTTCTGTGAGTACAGTTGCAAGCTAGCCAGTTATTGTGTTGCCATAGCAAAGGCTTTTGCCCAGGAAAATTTCAAAAAAGAATCTCTGAACTGTTATTTTTTGTATAGTAATTTATTTTAAAATGAACAAAATGGTTAATCTTAGAATTCAAAGAGAATCTCAAAACAGTCTTACTCTTTGGAAGTATTACATGTACTCAAATTTGGACTTAAGTTGGAAAACGATTTGGGACCATTTAGATTGTTTTTAAAATAGCTTGATCTTGATCCTTATGTAAAAAACGTGTTATGACTTGGTGTCATTATTTGAGGTGCTAAGGATCGGTGTTGAAGGTTTATTCGGTCTGCAGTTAGGTGATGTCAAGTCAATACATTTTATTTTGGGATGTTGGTATAAAATTTCAGAAAGATCTAATTAGTTAGCATCTTTAAGCAGGGTGTGTTCTAAAACTTCTACTGTTATTTATAGAACTTAGGAAAGATGTTACATTATTCAGAATAGCAAGTGTTACTGTAATACTTATGTTTGTTTTCTTAGTAGGTTTTTTTTAAAGTATAAAACTAGTAATTAAACTTGTATCTTGTGATTGTTTCCTGGTCTGTATTTTGAAATTCTTTTCCTTCTTTTTTCTCCAATTTTGATTATGAAGATGTGTTTAGATATTGAATTTGTTTAGACAATGAATGATTTTGTTGAAGGCACAATTAATCACATTGGCTGTATATCTAATATTCACAGGCTATAAAAATAGTTAACAGGAAAATAATTTGAAGTGATAACTAGAATCTAAGCAAACTACTAAAATAAACTAAGTAAATATAAATAAGATAAATGCTACAACAGACAAATATTTTTTGCTTCCTAGGTTTTCATTAAAGTTTGGGTTACTGGGAGTTAAGATTTCTGGTTAATATATGTGATACTATATATAAAGTGAGTCAAAAATAAACATGTAAGACATTTTTATAAAGAAAATTATAAAATGGGTGTAATATGCTGTTCTTTATTAAAAAGAATATTTTTTTAATTCAGAGGTTATTTAAGGGTATGAAACAAGATAAAAAGAACCATAACTAGGAGAGAGAGATGTGAAGAAAGTTATAAATATGAAGATATATTTTGATAAATAAGGTTAAATAGAAAGGAAAATAATTTTATGTGAAAAGGACCTTATATGGTAAATGTTTTGGTTCTAAAGTAAAATGACTGATTATTTAAGAGAAATTTAGAACAAAACAAAAAGTGCAAGCATGTCATAGATGGTCTATTTAAGTTATGATAAGGTTCATAAAAATTGATAAAGGAATTTTATACGTGATCAAGTTGGCTATAATTAAAAGGAAAATTTTTCAGGTTAAAACAATGAAGTTCTCTTAAAATATTCATTCTTAATAAAATTGCAGGAAATTTTAATTCTGATTCTATAATCTGCTTCTTTGAAACTTCTCAGATTTATACCTTTGAAGTTCATCTTTTGCTGTGTCTTGCTGCTTTCAGCTTTTTTCCTTTTGAGAAGGCCTGAGACGGTAACCCTCTCTCTCCTTCAACCTTTTCATCAGCTCCTGTGACTTTTCCCCCCTCTGGTTCTAAGTCTGCTGTTAAGGTCTGATGCTGAAATCTTTGCCTCAAAGATCAGAAAAACAATGTTTTATTCTTAGCTTCTTGATATGTCTGAATTGTTCAACATGATTAAAGAAACATGTCCGTCTGGGGGACACCAGGCCAGTATTTCCTGGGAGAGGTCCCAGACAGGGATGAGTACATCTCTGGATAGACTCTACTTCTTTGGTGGGGGTGGTTGCAGCTCAACAACATGCACTAAGAAATTTGAGTTGCAGGCCCAACATTTTCATTCTTCCTTATACCCCAGCTATGCCCCATTTCAGCAGGAAGCAGCCAGAGAGGTCAACATGCTGATTCCCCAAGATTGAGGAATGAACTAAAAAGAAGGAGGGAGTTGTAACCTGCTCTATGAACAAATTTCAATGACCCCTCTATGTTTTTTTTATTATCTTCTCTAACTAACTACTTGACCTTTTGAGTTTTTCCCAGAAATGGCAGAATTTCCGCAAGAAAAAGGAGTTGAGATTCTGAAGGCCCCTGGGCAGACTTCCTGAGCCAAGATTCACCCTCCCTCAGTAACCTTCACCATGCTCCAGATCCTTGTTACTTTTCCCACAACCTGCCCAAATGCATGTAGCTCCTTGTTAATTTTCCCTCTGTAAAAAGACTTATACGCTTTCTTAGTCAGAGAGACAGATTCAAGGCTGATTCCCCCTTCTCCCCACTGATGTCTTTTGTGTTAAAATTTCCTTTCTTCCTTGGCAATTCTTGCGGTCTCAGCAATTGGTTATTGCAACGGGACCTAGGACGAAACCCTTTTGCAGTGTTGATAACAGTCTTATTAACCAATTGCATTTCTGAACACTTTTAGTAGAACTATTATAAAAGCAATATGTGTTCATTGAAATAAGTACAAAAAGTATAAAAAAGTGTAAAGAAAATAAAACTCAATCATAATTCCACTGTGCAGTGGTAATCACTGCTGACAGTTAATCTTAGAACCAGATTCAGATATTTTTCTGCCTGAGGGTGGATTTATATGACACACAGTTGATAACTTGTTTTTTTTTTTCCTGATTACTATCTGGAGATTCCTGTTATTGAGTATAGATTAACATCATCATCATCTTTACTGACTTCATAATATTCCATTTATGTATAGGCTGTAATTTCAACTCCTATTGCTGAACATTTATGGTCTGTATCCATTTATGTTACAAGTTAATAGATATCTTTGAACACACATTCTTGGGGAAATTCTCAAGAGTGGAATTGCTGTTACTTTCAGTTTAGAACTTGATTATATTATAAGTTGTTTAATTTTGAAGGATGTTGAATACCTATATATATTTCCCCACCTTAACTATAAGCTTCTAGAATAGAAGGAAGAAACCAAGTCTTGGATGTCTCTGCATCCTCTACAAATCCTTTTTGCCTGCAAGTTATAGAACATCTGCCTAAGAGTAGCTTAAATAAAAAAGCCATTTAATTGTCTTGTGTAATTAAAAAGTCTGGGTGTGGACAGTTTAGGAGTTGGTGCAACAGCTCAACGGTGTCCTTCTACCCTTCTGCCTTCAGCACACTTCCTGCCCCGGGGCTTGCCATCTCACCATGGGGGAATGGCCCTCTCAGCACCAGGCATGTTGTCTCCACACCCTCATCCAGAAACAAGGGGGTGGGCAAGGGTGCCCTCTTCTTGCCTATTTTTATCAGAAAGGAAAATATTTTCTGAAAGCCACCCAGGAGAATTTTTCATCTATCTCATTGACCAGAATTGAGTCACGAGGCTACTTTTAGCTGCAGAAAATGCTGGAAAGGTGAGTCTTTGGCATTTTCATCCCCTACAATGAGAGGCAAGCTCGTGGGAAGCAGGAGTCAGGGAAAGGCTGCTGGGTTGGCCAGCAACACAATGGGGCACATGCCAGGACGAAAAGTATTTCCTGAGCTGCCATCTAGATCATCTCTTTCCTCCCCTCATCTTCATTGAATTCTTGTGAAATCACACCAGCCATGGAACTGGGGACTATGTCACGGGGACTCGGCATCACTGACTGCCCCCTTGCAACACCCTGGTGGGGCTCTCCCTGTCCTCGGAAGCATCCTTCAGGGGACACTGGCCCCACAAGAGGCCCAGGGCTGTGGGGCATGGCATCAGTGCCTCTCAGTGATGGAAAGAGACTTGAGCCATGTGTTTAAAGGCTCCCTATTAATGAAAAAACCAAGAGAAGAACCCTAACAGCATTTAAATACTTGCCTTCAACAGATTAGTCCACTACATACGAAGAAAACACTGGAATAGAATTGGGCACTGGAATAGAATGATGGCTGATTTTGTGAAAAATATTGACTGAGTGTCCTGCAGCTGGTGTGACCCAGGATGGGGACAAGTTTAAAGGCAAAGGTGGAGTACTGTCCTCTTAAAATGCAGGGCTGTGCCTCTTGTATTTTGTTTGAAGGTCTTTGCAAACCTAAATTTGAGGTGCTTTATGAATTTTTCAGACACAGTAAACAGACCCACTGAGCCCCCCGTGATATGCCCCTGGGCAAGAGTTAGGACCAAAAGGACCAGAGGCCTCAGTTACTCATTTCCGTGCTCTCCTCCGGTCTGATTTCCCACCCCCAGCCCCCTTCTCCCTCCTCCCACTTCCCTTTCTCTTCTCCTAAACTCTCCGTCCTCATGTCTAACCTCTTCCTTCCCTCCCCTTCTTCCCTTCCTTCCCTCCTTTGAAACTCTGGTCCTCTTAGGCAATGGAAAAGACTGGAATCTGAGACCTGGCTGGCAGCCAGCAGGGGAGAGGGGAACAGCTGCAAGGTCAGACCAGGGTCATGTCAGCCGCCACAGGGGAAGGGAAGTGAGGCTGCCCCAGCTTCCCCACCCTCTGGGGTGGGCTCACCCCACCTCGCCTGCCTCTCCACCCCTGTTCCTGGTGAAGGGTGCCAGAATGTGTCACCCCAATATGTGCCATTTTGGCATAAAGACCATTTTGAGCTAAGGGTTCTCGAGAAACAGCACATGCAAGGAGAGTATTCTAATCTCCCCATTTATCCCTGAAAACAGGAGACAAAACTTCCATGTGAAAGAGGCCCTCCGTGTGCCAGCAGAAGGGAAACATTCTTCGAGTCACTCAGAAAACACTGTTTTCTGGGGAGATCCTGGCTTATTTTGAAAGCAACAATGGCATCTCCCAGCATCGCTTCGCTCAGGATTGCTCTTTGCTAAGGAGCTCCTTAAAACCAAACGCAGGAAGCGCTTTCTCCTTTCTCCTGGGACCAGCGTCTATGTGGATGGCTGCCCCATGTCTGGAGTGGGCACTCCCAGTGCTTGGGAGCTGGAGCAGGGAGACTCTGTCCCCTCGACTCGTTTTGGAGCCTCCTTGGCTCTGAGTGTCTATAGAACCATCTCCCAATGGGTTGTTTTAAAGTTTTAGGGTCTTAATTGTGTCTAGACTTTAATGCTGCCAGGGCATTGGGTGCTGGTGTTGGTCCCACGGCTCACTCCTGAGCTGTCTCTCAGTCTTGTCCACGTGGCCCTGGGTGGATATGGATGTCACTCTGCCCCCTGAACCCTCTGGAGTCCTGGCCTTATCTCTTGGAGTCTGCTGTGGGCATCCCGGGGTTTTGCCCCACAGCAGGACACAGGCTGTCCCTCTAGGGACCCATCCCCCCTCTGTTCTCATCTTCTCCCCTCCAGCACCAGCTCAGGAAGAGTCTTCCCTACATTTTTGGGTCTTTACCTATAATCTTCTCAGTTCTTCCCAAATGAGTAGACTTCAGCGATCGGCAGCTGGGAATTCTGGCAGACTGTCGTCAGCTTCCGCTGCTTCCTTCAGGAAAGGAACGTGGAGCCAGGATCTGCTTAAAAGTGGCGAGTATCTCAAAACTGTGACCCCACTTCTGAGCACTTGTCACATGGCACAGTGCCCAGCATGCAGCAGATGATCGTTAAAAAATAAGCCAACAAGAGAACGAACGGATGCGGCCCCGGGCTCGGAGCCGCGGGGTTGGGTCAGACCCCAGCCCCTGGCCGACCTCTCTCTGTGAGTCCCGGTGACCTAATGCACAAAGGAGGGGAGGGATGAGCTCATCGCTGGGATTCCTTCCAACCCCCACACTCTAGATTTTGTATCCACAGAGGAAAAAGAAAGAATATGTGTGTCGTCATCCCACTGAGCTTAAGCAGGGAAGAAACTGCCCGTATGATTCAGGCGACCGACACACAGTCGCCTCCGAATACCTTTCCCTTCTGTCGAATGTCGTCTCCCAAATGTCACCTAAGCAACCCGTTGAGGAGGCAAGGCTGCGTTCGTCCATGGTCACCGTGGTAAGGGGGAGCGGCCCCTCCACAGAGCCACAGTGGCCTCCCAAAGCGGGAGGGCAGAGGTGGGATACCTGGTGAGGCCCCGAAGTCCGGCTTCAGCGGATCTGTCAGGGCGGAGGTGGCATGCTTGATTAGGATTGCTAAGGATCAGGACTGGTGGGCACAGCAAAGGGAGGACTTCCAGCTGAGGGGTTCAAAGAATCTTGCAGTGTAAGCTGTCTTTTGATGCTTCCTGTTGAAGAGACGGTGTGTCTTTCAGGAAGTTCCTGAGACGAACAGTACAGTGATTTGCAGCTCTTCCTGGGCAAGCGTCTTCGGGAATGATAGACAGTTACTTCGACGATGACAGTGGAATGATAAAGTCATGTTCATACAGACAGTGAGCTGTGGGAGCTTTGATGCTCTTCACAGGTGCCTTTGTTGACGTGTGGATGCCTGTGCTGGCTCCTCCACCCTGCTCTGTCCTTCTGGGTGCATCTCTATCTCTTGCCCTCTTGGTCCAGCTGGGTTGGCCCACAGGTGCAGGAAGGAGGGTGGTCGGAATATTCATTTCCATGCTCTCCCCGCGGGGTTGCCCCCATTTCAGCCCCCAGATCCCACCAGGTCCTCTTCTCAACACCCTCCCTCTTGAGTTGGGGCAACTTCTCCCTCCACTTGTCCTTTCAGGCCTGGAGGAGCCCAGCTGTTATTAACCCTTGTCACTTTCCCTCTTACTTCTTATTCACAATGAATGTGTCTTGCTTTTCCAAAAGCGTTTCCCTAACCTTTTATTTTTAAAGTTAATTGTGTGGTGAGTATAAATGCTATTGGAGATTAGCGGAGAATTTGAAAAAAAAAGTAACCAAATGTTCATTTTCTATTAATACATTTTTAAACTAAGATAATATTCAAAGAAAGCTAAAATCATGCCACTCATACAGACATAACATGAACACTTGTTAGAGATTTTATCTAGTTCATCATTAATGAAGACTGGTGAGATGTTACAACCAGTTCGAATGAGAAGGCAAAGGAGCGTAGATCGATATGGAGTAAGTGTTGAAATAAATTTACAAATAGAGGGAAACCGGCTTTTCCCTTGGGAGATAGGAAGGGAAATCAATTGAACCTCTATAGGACAGAATTTATCCTTGTGCCTATGAAGAGGAATTATTTGCATCACTGTCAGTTATCTACAATTTACAGATTTGTAAAATAGCTCAAAGGCATTAAACGGCCCAGAGTCTTCAAAGCATCATAATAAGATCACCTGGAAGGGAAGGCTTTAAAAAATGCACAGCTTTGCATTGAGGCACACATTTTTTCTTATGTGACATTTATTAAGCACTTAATACTTGTCAGCAGTGACCCAGCACATGGGAAGTGATAGTCTACTTGGGGATGGATTTAAGACACAAAGAGCAGTCTGGTTAGTGGCATGTTTATTATACTGCCTTCCAATGACATAAAGATATTTACAAATTGAATTCCATCATCAGGTTTTCCTCCTGGGAAAAACAAAAGCTTCTACAGCTTTTAAAAAGTTTGAAAGCCACCAACCCATGTATAACAGCTTCATTTTATAGGAGAGAAAATTAAGACCAAGAGGGGAGAAGTGGGCTGCCCCAGGGCACATAGCTTGCTAACTGATCTATGGTTGGAAGACTGGCTTTCAGGGCCTAGAAGATGTTCCTTTTGGACATTATTAGGTGAAACAAAGAGCTCTCCTGGAAGGGAGGACTTAGGAAGCAGGCTGTGACAGATGGTTTTCATCTCCTTCACTCTGGGAAATCTGCTACTCTTCCTCTAATTGGATGTTGGGAGCTTCAAGCAAACTGGCAATCTGCATGATATCATTGTTCGGTATCCCTAATTATACCTTAGGATTTGGCATAAGTGCAGCTTAGAGGATGTTCATTAATAGTGTCGACAGGGACACTCAGCATTTACAGAATTCTTTATAGTAATTTAGGTCCCAGCATTGTTCTGGTGTGGTAAGGAAGCATGTTCGCTCCCAGCTGAAAGATGACTTAAGTTCAGAGGGTGCAGACTGGCTGACTTCCAGTTGTTATTCTAACGTCCCAGTCTGAATTTAAAGTTTTACAATCCTTGTTTTCATCAGCTCAAGGAAGCTCCTTGATGAATTACACGAATTTGGCCAAACTAATGGGCTTAGTTCACCAAAGTCATAGCGATCTGCCCTTGGCATTTCATCACCAATCTCAGTGCCCTGTCTCTTGGCCAGTGTGTTGTCAAAAACCTCATATTCTCGTTGGCATGGCCAGTTTCAAGAGAAGCTTTGTCTCCGCAGACAGAGTGTGGTTCCATCTGGCCCTGCCACCAAGAGCCTTGTGATTCCAGATGGAAAAATCCGCATCCCTCCCCCCATTTCCAAAGCAGCCCCCGGCCCGATTGTTTTATCCACAGCCAGCAGCACAACCCTCCATAAACAGACAGAGCTTCTCCAGGGGCCGGAAAGAGTCACTAATGGGAGAAACAGCTCGTCTTATCTTCCACCCTTAAGCCCTGTGCCATGTGGATGGAAAAAACTCACACATCTGGCTGGGTTGGATGGGGGGAAGGCTCGACTTTATCAAAGAAGACTTTAAGGAAAAGGCTATTCTTACTGCCAAGGAAAATTATAACTTTCCATTGTGATTGTAGCTATTCAACCATCTATTTATTTTTCGTCTCTTTAAAAGACATCCTTAAGGAACCCCAGGTACTTGGCCAGAATCCCCTGGTGACAGCCAGTTTTCTTCCAGGAGGTTGGAACAGGGCCCTGTATGTTCGCATGTGTGTTGGGGGGACTAAAAGGAATCGAGCTGGTTTTCTTTCAAACATATCTTCGCTCACCTGCCATTTGAGGAAGCGAAAGGGAGAGAAGAATAGGATGGGAGAAGGAGAAGATTGAAATTTCAGCAGCCAGAGAGCACCTGGAGATGTGTCTCCCCCTCCCCCACCAAGTCCCTCTCACCCCAGACCACAGCACCACCTCCTGTGGAGGTATCTGGGACCTCACTCTCATGACTTATTTCTTGCCTCTCAGCTCCAAGGGAGCCCACATTTTTGGTAAGCTGTTGACCATCTTGAACTTTATTTAGCCCAGTGTTGGAAAGGTAGCTGGAGAAACTACAGAGGCCACCCTGGCTTTGCACAGTCAGCACATTCCCTGCCCCCCCTCAAATGAGACATCGCCACTCTTCCTGCCCCTCTCTTGCCTCCGTACAAGCCCAGGCCCCTTCCCTTTGAGGCCTTCCTCTGCATTCATGAATGTTCTCCCTGTTTCTTCGATAATCTGAGTAAAACCATCTCCTCAATCACCCAGGGCATTTCCTTCCCCCGTGCTGCTCATCCCTGCAGTCTGAAATAGAACCACAAGCACCTTCAAGGCTAAGACGGGAATTACCCAAGGTGGTTTCAGGAAAGACGTGAGCAGGACCTGGTTAGTGGGATGAAGGTGAGGCTGCCTTGAAGATGAACCCTCCTTTGGCAACGTTCTTCACTGTAAAACTGCAGAAGTAGGGAGCTTCAGAGGGAGTTTATGAATACCACTATGAAGCAACATAAATCCATCCTGTGTGTGTGTGTGTTGGCGGGCAGTGCAGGTGAGAACAGGGTGCTGGAGGGTTTCCTGGTGGGGGGAAGATGTGGTTTTGTTCCCGTCACAAAGACCCCTTGTGGGCCCCACCAGATGGGCTGAAAGCTTCGGCTTCTTGCCAGTCAGTGCCAGCTCCCTTAAGTGGGCCAGGGACCATGGCTGCAGCCAGGGCAGCTGTGTGTGTCTTTACGAATCTGCCATTCATCAGGGATTGTTCCCAGTGGACTTCAAGAAGACTTTTGTTGTGGTCTGCTGGAGAAAGGTGCTGAAATCAAAAGGTGCCTCTTTGCCGCTAATGTATGAGACCTGGGGAGCCCCAGGCATCCACAAATGATACCTGAAAAATGCTGCTTTAAAAACATGTAGCAAAACATAATAGCCACTGGTTTAAGTAAAGAAAAACACTGCCCATAATTTCAACATCCAAACATAATATAGTAGCTGCGTAGTGTTTTTATTTTTATATATTAGATTCCAATCTCACATTTTACAATCAGTGGCAGTGCTGATTTATGTCTTTTCACCTAACATTATGTCATATAATCATTTTATTGCTATATAATATTATAACATGTAATTCCATTGGGTTAGTGGAGCATATTTATTATTATTAAGCCTTTCCCGATATTAGACATTTAGGTTGTCTCTTTTTTTTCTTGCCAATTATAGATAATGCTGAAATAAACATCATTGGATATATAATTTTCTGCTTCTGAAGAATGAACGATAAATAACAGAGCTAAAAAAGGGATTGATTAAACTCTTATAACAGGGGTTCTCAAACTTTTTGGTCTCAGGACTCTTTTACAGTCTTAAAAATAATAGAGAACCCCTAGGAGCTTTTGCTCACGTGAGATATTTTGATATTTGCTTTATAATATTAGACATTATAATTGAGAAACTTCAAATATTTATTAATATATTGAAAAATAACTATCAAAACCCATCATCTGTTACCATAAATTATATATTTTTATGAACAGCTATATTTTCCAAAACAAAAACATTTATGAGAATGGCATTGTTTTACATTTTTGCAAATCTCTTTAATGTTTGGTTTATAGATTCTCATATCTCCATTCAGTCTCCTGTGGTATGGTAT
Organism: Avahi laniger; assembly: GCA_963575035.1. Taxonomy (NCBI): domain Eukaryota; kingdom Metazoa; phylum Chordata; class Mammalia; order Primates; family Indriidae; genus Avahi; species Avahi laniger. The sequence goes on from CAUYSK010012888.1 coordinate 54,194, forward strand.
GTTATTTTAATTGAAGTATATAAAGAAAACCTGATATGTAGTTGGAGAGGAGAGGGAGTACCCCTGGGGTCCTTGGACCACACTTGGAGAACTATTGTCCTACAACATTCCTGCTGTTCTACTAGGCATTTCTCTTGCATATTTTGTACTTAGAGATTTAGATGACAGCGTGAATTCAACATCCTCTTTTTTGAAATCAAGGTCCTGAGAGGCAAGTCCCTTGCTAAAGCCACCTGGTTGGTTGCAGGAACTCATTTACTTCAACCGACTGGGATGCCACATCTGTCCTTTAGTCAGGCATTGTGTAAGGCCCTTGGGAGCACAAAACCGAATAAGGGATCGCAGACTTCAAGTTACTCACTAGCCAAGGACTAGCCAAGCTCACAAATAATTATAAGACAGACATGAGGTAAACATCCCGCTATGTTTATGGAAGAGTTATGCTCTCTCTCTGTCAGTATGACACATAACATATAGAAAAGTGCAAAAATCATAACACTGCTCTGTGTGTTTTTCAGAAACGGAACACACCTGTATTGTATCTCTTTTTAAGGTGGTTTTTGGGTGGCTTTTGTCTAGAGGCAGGGTGGGATAATAGAAAAACAAGCTGGCCTGGGAGAATCCGTAAACCTGGGGTTTACTGATTTTTTTGGGCTCTCTCTCTCTCTTTTTCTTCTGTACATGTAAGGTTTGACCAACAAAAAAAAAATCACTAAATTTTTGTCCGCCTTTAACTTTCCATCAGTCTAAATGTGTTGGGCTCCTTTGGAAGACTGGTGTTTGAGTGCTGGTCGGATCATTTCTCTGTTGAATAAAATTGCGCGAGGGAGGGAATAAAGCGGGAAGCCTGCCATCTAGTGGTGAGCGTCCATATTGTTCTTTTGCTCAACCTCTTGGGCCGAGTTTTCAGAACCAGAGCCCTTTCCCCTCACCCCACCTTCCTTAATTACAGGGGTTGTAATTGTGCCACAGTTACAATACTTAATTGTCTTAGCTACATTATAATGAGTGAAGGGAATACACTTGTGCTTCGGCGAACACACGAGATGGGAGGCCTCTTGCATTCAGTTAATTGCTCCGAAACTCCACCCGCGGCTCTGCCATGCCCTCAGTGTGCACTTTGGGCTAAAATTCTGCGTATGGGTGAGATCTTGTCTCTGCCTCAAGACTTCAGGCGGCAGGGAGGGAAGCCAGCTGGAGTTTTTCCTTAGAGCATATCTTTAAGCTCTCCTTGCAGCCTACCGATTCTTGGGTTTTGGCTGTGAGATGATGGAACACGTCGCGGAGCCGTGGCGGGCGCTGGCACGGCGGGACTCGGAGCTGGGGAGCAGCCTCGCTGGAGACGGGCGTGTGCCAGACTGCGGCCCCGGCACGGCACTCTGTGGGTTGCATCCCCATCACTTTTGCCGCCCAGAGCCTCGTTGCGGTGAAGCAGGAAGGGAGAAAGATCTGAACAGACAGGCCCTTCTTGGCGGGCAAAGTGTACAGGAGACTGCGTGACATGGCAAAGGCCTGGCAGGGGAACCTGAAGAGTGGCAGCGCCTAGCCTTGCGCCTGGGGAGAAACCAACCTGCTGTACTAGGTGCCTAGCCAAAAAAAATAAATAAATAAATAAAAGGCATCCACCTCTTAGGGGACTAAGGCAGAAATTGACAGGTGATAAAATATGAAAGGCTGATGATTACTGGTCTACTAAGTATTAATTTAAAATAATTATTAAACATTCCCAGGGGCCAGGCCCTGTGCTGGGGTGAAGCGCAGAAGGAACACACAGTCCCCACACTGGTGGAATTTACTGTCTAGAGATGAAGACACTGAACAAATAATTATGTAGTCACGCACCGCATAATGACAGGCTGCATGTATGCCAGTGGTCCCCTAAGATTAAAATGGAGCTAAAACATCCCTACGGCCTGGTGACATACTGGCTGTTGTAACATCGTCGTAGCACAATACATTACTCACGTGTTTTTGGTGACGCTGGTGTAAACACACCTGTTGAGCTTTCAGTCATATAAAAGTATAGCCCGTACGATTACGTAGAGTACAAAATACTTGCTAATAAACGATTGTGTCACTGGTCTATGTGTATTTACTGTAACTATATTTTACCAGTATTTTAGAGTGCAGTCCTTTGACTTACTAAAAATAAAGCTGACTGTAGAACAGCCTCAGGCAGGTCCTTCAAGAGGTGTTCAGGAGGAAGGCAGTGCTATGGTAGGAGATGGCAGCTCTGTGTGTGTCGTTGCCCCTGAAGACCTAGTGGGACAAGATGTGGAGGTGAAAGACAGTGGTATTGATGATCCTCACTCTGTGTGGGCCTCGGCTAATGTGTGGGTTTGTGTCTTAGCTTTTAACAAAAACAGTTAAAAGTAAAAAAAAAAAATTTAATAGAAAAGAGTTTATAAAATAGGGATACAAAGAGAAAAGATTTTTGTTCATCTATACAATGTGTTTGTGTTTTAAGCTGTGTTATTACAAATGAATCAAAAAATTAAAATTAAAAAGTGTATAAGGTAAAAAAGTGACAGTAAACTGAGGTTAATTTATTATCAAAGGAAGAAAAATACTGTTTATAAATTTAGTGTGGCCTAAGGGTCCAGTATTTATAAAGTCTACAGCAGCGTACAGTAATGTCCTGGGCCTTCATATTCACTCACCACTCACCCACTGACGCACCCAGAGCGACTGCCAGTCCTCCGAGCTCCGTTCGTGGTAAGCGTACGAAACAGGTGCACCAATTTTATCTTTTATACTGTA
>CAUYSK010012889.1:0-26713 GCA_963575035.1 Avahi laniger
GGGCTAGAGTGCCGTGGCGTCATCCTAGCTCACAGCAACCTCAAACTCCTGGGCTCAAGCGATCCTCCTGCCTCAGCCTCCCGAGTAGCTGGGACTACAGACATGCGCCACCATGCCCGGCTAATTTTTTTTTTCTATATATTTTTAGTTGTCCAGTTAGTTTCTTTCTAATTTTAGTAGAGATGGGGTCTTGCTCTTGCTCGGGCTGGTTTCGAACTCCTGAGCTCAAACGATCCGCCCGCCTCGGCCTCCCAGAGAGCTAGGATTACAGGCGTGAGCCACCGCGCCTGGCCTCTCATATTGTTTTGTAATAATTTTCATGTTAGGCTGTTGTTATTCTCTTTATCCATATGTAGATTCCAGCCCACTGGGCAAAAATGAAAGCAGTGTTCTGAGAAAGTGACAGAAAGATGCATATGGCTTTTGTACTGCTTTTAAAACTCTTTGGTAATTTTAACTTCAAACTATAAGTTAAAAATAACCTTTCTAAAGCATCAGGCTTAAAGCAGCTGCATCAGCAAAACCATGTGGACCAGAAGCCCAGTCTGTCAGGGAACAATATCACCTGGATCCAGCATTGTTTGAAATGATTAACTGTCTGTTCCTCCCTGAAGCGCTTGTTGCTGTTAACTAAGCATAGAAATTTTTCCAGAATATCACTAGACATATTGAATCTGAAGTTTCTGCTCATATTAATCATAATGTGTGCTTTTTTCATAAAGTCTTTATTACACACTCAGAGTGTCCTAAATGATCCAAGCTGGTTAATGAGACGTTATAACAATTATTATTATTATTTCCAGTCTTAACCATGCTGCTGCTAATATGCACAACACGGCTGCTTGAGAGTTTACCTTTGTAAGCTCATTAATCTAGGTTTGAAGGATGGGTCCTCTTAGTGGCTTTTGGCGTTGGTAAAGTCATTGACACTCTCTGGCGCTTAGTTGCATTGTCAGTGAAATGAGGACAATGATAAACTGCCTGAACTGTGGATTGTTGTTTTGAGAACTAGATATGAGAACACAATGTGAAAGTCTCCCTCAGAGTGCCTGGTGTGAATTAGTCACTCATTTGTTTTCAGTAACTTCAAAGGATTTTTTTAAACAACTTTAGGAAACTTTTTACTAAATTTTATTAAAAATCTTGTCTTTTTTCTTTCTTTCTTTGTTTTCAGGGAAAATATAGCAGAGGCTTCTCTGGAAATTGCTAACCGCACCTAATTCCAGTCAAGATTTTTTAATGAAAGCTTTGTGTGAAACTGAAGGGCAGTTGGTCCTTCAAATGTGGTTGCAAAGAATTATCATTATTATATTAATATATGCTGGCTCGGGGCGCTGAACCGTTTGCTGGCGCATGTACGGGAAGTAAACACCGTACTGTATAGAGATTAAATAAATCGGTGAGGATTAACTGGATCTGTTCCACACAGAGCGGATGTAGACCGCGGGGTTTGGGGGTGCTGGGCAGACGACCCGGGGACGCTGGACTTCCTGCAGGTCAGTGCTGGGTGACAAATTCTATTTTATCTGATATTAATTCCACCACACCAGCTCTCTTTTCATAAGTATTTATATGAATACCATTCTGAATTCCTTTATTTTCATTCTTTTGATATAGTTTTAGTTTATGTGTGATATATAATACCAATGTATTCAGTATATGTCTGGATTGTGTTTTTAAACCCAATCTGATAACCTGTCTTTATACAGGTATCTTTAATTCATTTATATTTATATTTATTGTGATTATTGGTATCTGGGGGCTAATTTCTACTCTTTTAAACTGGGCCTTTGGTTTTATGTTCTTTTTTTTTCCTCTTCTTGCCAAAGCTTATATTTTTATTTTTCATGGTTATCTTTAAATTTTAAATGTATACAATTAATTATAAAATTTAAAACCATGTAAAATTATTCAATATTTCTATATTCCTCCTAAACATGACAAAGATCATAGCAAGTTAACTACCCATTGAACATGGGCTTCTACATTATTATCTGGAGTTTTACCCTTTTTTTTCATTTTGAAAAAATTTTAAATGCAAAAGTTGCTAGCATAAGATAATGAACTCTCATATATTTTTTTTGGTGAGATTCACCAATTGTTAATATTTTGCCACAGTTGCTGCTCTTTCTCTCCCCCCTTATGTATGCAGAGATAATTTACTAATTATCTCTGCAAATTAAAAAACTTATAAAACTCATTAGAAAGGAATGGATAAATAATTCTGTAATGTTATACATCCATCTATATATGTGAGTTTAATTCATTTATATGGATTGTTTTTGCTGATATATTTGGACTAATTGCATCTTACTTTGGTATATCTCAGTCGAAGAGCTGGCATCATAATTAATGTGGAAACAGTGGAAATATCCTTATTAAAGTCAGGGGAAAATGAAGATGTTTATCATCACCATTTTTAAAAAGTATATTAGAACTCCTTAAAAAAACCCAAACAACTTCTCATTTTGAGATAATTATAGATTCACTTGCAGTTGTAAGAAATAATACAGAAATTCCATGCACATTTTACCCAGTTTGCCCCAGTGGCAAAAACATGTATGATATCACAACCAGGATACTGACATTGATACAGTTCAGTTACAGAATATTTCTAGTACCACAAAGATCATGTTGCCCTTTTATAGCCACAACTACCTTCTTCCCCTTATCTCTTTCCCTAGCCCCTGGTAACCACTAATCTGTTTTCCATTTTTATAATTTTGTCATTTTCAAGAATGTTATCTAAATTAAATTATATAGTGTCTAATCATCATTGTTATTTGACTTAGTTCTTAAGATAATAGCTAATACAATTAGAAAAGAGAAATTAATTTAGAAGTAATAATTAGAAAGAAGGTAAATTTTTTTTATTTGGAGATGTATCATGTTATTATTGAAAAACTTATTATTTGAAAATAATATGATTATGTACTGGAAAACTGAAAAGAATCTAATGAAAAACTATTAATAAGAAAATATAATGAGTTGTCTGAGTGCAATATACAAAAAAACTGCACTTTTATGAATAAAAATCAGTTAGAATGTAAAAAGGAAGTAAAGAAACCATTTACAAAAGCAACAAAAAGATAAAAATAAGCTTAATGGGACATGTGCAAGATCTACAAGAAGAAAACTTTAACCACTCAAGGATTTAAAAAAAGACTTGAACAAATTCAAAGACACGGCACATTCTTTGATATAAAGACTCACCATCATAATGATTTAGTTTTTCTTATGTTAATCTATGTATTTAACATGATCCCAATAAAATTGCCAGTAGAATTTTTTTTGTAGAACTAGATATGCTGATTCTAGAGTTCATATTGAATTAACAAGCAGAAATAGCCAATCAAATTCTGATAAAGAAGTAATAAAGGTGGTTAAGTAGCCCAATGAGATATTAAAACTTCTTACCAAACTGTAATAAAAACAAAACTGTACTATTGCATGAACAGATAAACAGATTAGTGGACAGAATAGAATATCCAGAAATACATCCAAATACATGCAGATGTGATATATGATAAAGGTGGTATCTCAATCAGTGGGAAAAGATGCATATTACAGTAAAATTATGGGTAGGCATTTATAAAAAATTAATTTTGATTTTTATTTATGCCTTCTACCAAAAAAATCCAAACTAATAAAAAAATAAATATTTCTAAAAACCATAAAAATACTAGGAAAAAAAACTATGGGGATTTTTTTTTATAATCCTGGAGTTAGAAAGCCATAAAACAAGGCCGGGCGCGGTGGCTCACGCCTGTAATCCTAGCACTCTGGGAGGCCGAGGCAGGTGGATTGTTTGAGCTCAGGAGTTTGAGACCAGCCTGAGCAAGAGCGAGACCTTGTCTCTACTAAAAAAAATAGAAAGAAATGAGCTGGACAACTAAAAATATATATAGTAAAAAAAAATTAGCTGGGCATGGTGGCACATGCCTGTAGTCCCAGCTTCTCGGGAGGCTGAGGCAGAAGGATTGCTTGAGCCCAGGAGTTTGAGGTTGCTGCGAGCTAGGCTGATGCCACGGTACTCTACTCCGCGCAACAGAGTGTGACTCTGTCTTACAAAAAAAAAAAAAAAAAGAAAGTCATAAAGCAAAAGGATAATTAATTTGATCACATATAAAATTTCTGCATGGTAAAACTACCACGAACAAAATTAAAATACAGATAAGAAACTGGGAAAATATTGACAATTCATTTCATAAGCAGAGAGTTAATTTCACCAGTATAAAAGGGCTTCAACAAATCAATAAGAGAAAGATCCATGAGTTGATAGATAATTGATGAAAAAACAGTTCGCAGAAAAGGAGATACAGATGGCTTATATCTGTGGTTCCAAATCCGGTACCGGTCCATGGCCTGTTAGGAACCAAGCCACATAGCAGGAGGTGAGCGGCAGGTGAGCCAGGAGCACAAACCCTACTGTAAACTGCGCATGCGAGGGATCTAGGTTGTGCGCTGCTTATGAGACTCTAATGCTTGATGATCTGAGGTGGAGCTGAGACAGCGATGCTAGTGCTGGGGAGCAGCTGCAAATACAGACTATCCTTAGACTGCACAATAAATGTAACGCACTTGAATCATCCTGAAACCATCACCCCATCCCCCGTCCATGGAAAAATCGTCTTCCATGAAATTGGTTCCTGGTGCCAAAAATGTTGGGGACCATCGGCTTATATGAAAAAGTACTCAGGCCAGGTGTGGTGGCTCACACCTGTAATCCTAGCACTCTGGGAGACCGAAGTCCCAGGATTGCTTGAGCTCAGGTGTTTGAGACCAGCCTGAGCAAGAGTGAGACCTGTCTCTACTAAAAATAGAAAAATTAGCCAGAAATTGTGGTGCATACCTCAGCTGCTTGGGAGGCTGAGGTAGGAGGATCCCTTGAGCCCAGGAGTGTTTGAGATTGCAGTGAGCTATGATGATGCCACTGCACTCTACCCAGGGTGACAGAGTGAGACTCTGTATCAAAAAAAAAAAAAAAAAAAAGGAAGAAAAAGAAAAAATACTCAACCTTGCTCATATTAAGAGAAATGCAAATAAAACTACAGTTAGATACAATATTTTCATCAGATTATAAAAGATAAAAGTAGCAGGAATGTAAATTGGTACAACCCTTCTTCTGCAGGGCAGTTTGACAGCATCTATCACATTGAAAATGCAAATCCAGCAATTCTACTTGTGTGAATTTGCCACACGATCATATTCCCATATGTGTGATACATAAACAGGTTATCTTTTTGGAGCATCATTTCGAATAGCAAAGGGTACAAAACAATCTACGTATCCACCATTGTGGAAGTGGTTAAATGAATTATTGCACATCTTTTCATGGACTACTTACAATGCACCATAAAAAGAGAACAAAGCAAATTTTTATGTAGTGATATGGAACAATATTTGAAGTATATTTTTATGAAAAGGAACTTACAATGTAAATCAATTGCTAAACAGTTTTGAAAACAAGGAACAAAATTAGAGGATTTATACTACTTGATTTCAAGACTTAATATAAGTGATAGCAATCAAGATAGTATGGTACTGACATAAAGAAAGGCATATAGATCAAAGGAAGAGAATTTGGAAATAGAAACACATATATAATTAACTGATTTTTGATGAAGTCACCAACATAATTTAATGGGAAAAATTACAGTCTTTCAAACAAATGGTGCTGGAACAAATGGTTATCTGTATGGAAAAAAAATGACTCTTGACCTCACATTATCACAAAAGTTATTTTGAAATGAAACATAGACCGAAACATAAAAGCCAATATTATAAAACTTTTAGAAGAAAATATAGGAGAAAATTTTCACGACCTTGAGATAGGCAAAGATTTCTTAGGATATAAAAAGCATAAACCAGAAAATTTTTTAAAAAAGATAAATTGGGCTTCACCAAGATTAAAATATTCTGTTCATCGAAAGACATTGTTGAACACATAAAAACTGGAAGAAAACATTCACCACAAATATATAAGACAAAGGACTTGCATTCAGAATACACAGGACTCTTAAAACCAAAAATAAGAGGACAACTCAGTAGGAAATAAGCAAAAGATCTGAACCGACACTTCACCAAAAAAGATATTCAGATGGCAAAAAACACACATGAAAACATGCTCAATATCATTAGTCATTAGGGAAATGAAAATTAAAGCCACAATGAGATGCCACTTCATAACTACCAAAATGACTAAAATTAAAAGGATTGATGATACCAGGTGATGATGCGGATATGGAATAACTGGAATTCTCAAGCATTTCTAGTGGGAAGGCAAACTCTTTGGAAAAGAATTTGGCAATTTCTTATTAAGTTAAACATATTTGCCAATTGACCCAGCAAGCCCACTCCTAGGTGTTTTACCAAAGGCAACTGAAAACATATGTCTCCACAAAGCCTTTATAGTTGAAAATTTATAGAAGCTGTATTCATAGTAGCCCCAACTAGAAACAATCCAAATGTCATAACAGAGTGAATGGGTAGAGAAGTTCTGGTATGAATATATCACCTGCAATGCACCATACACCATACACCCACACAGAATGGAATATCACCTAGCAATAAAAAGGAACAGGCTTGGTGATACATACAGCACAACTGAGTCTCACACACTTTATACTAAATGAAGGAAGTCAGATACAAAAGACTACATATTATATGATTCTCTGCTTACATGAAGTTTTAGAATAGGCAAAACTATTCTATAGTGATAGAAATCAGAGCAGAGGTTACTTGGGGTAGACAGTGAGAGAGTGGAATAGGAGATTTACTGAAAGGATCACAAGGGAACTTTTGGGGGTGATGGAAATATTTTATATTTTGAATGTGTTGTGGTTATGTGGGTATATACATACGTCAAAAATCATCAACCTATATATTGAAATGCATGGATTGTATTGTGTATAAATTTTACCTCAGTAAAGGCAAATTGCAGAAGAGAGTGTATAGATTTCTACCATTCTACCATTCACACTGTTTTTGTGTATATAGAATTTCTCTGAAAGTATATACAAGAAACTGGTGATACTGGTTGCCTCCAGGGAGAAGAACTGGATGGCTGAGGAAGAGGCTCTGTACTCTTTGTATCTTTTGAATTTTGTACCTTGTGAATATTCAAAAAATTAAAATATTTTCAATTGTTTCTCCTCCATTTCCTTTATTCTGTACTTCTGGAGTTCTTTTTAGATGTGTTTTTGGAGCCTCAAAGACGATCCTTGTTTCTTCATTGCTTTTTTGTATTTTAAAATGTCATTCACTCTGTTTTACTTCAGTGCAAATTCCTCAGTATGAGCTTCCAGTTCTTTAATTTTCTTTTTAACCATGTGCAGCCTAGAGTTTATGCCATTTATGGATATTTTATGAAAAAATGACTATATTTTTCCCTTACAAGATTTTTAATTGGTATTTTTCTTGTCCATCTATTCATTTCTATTATAGTTTTACATGTTTTTATTTAACAATGTATTGTCACTGGTTGTATGTTTGTGAAAGTTGACATTCTTCTTGATCGATCCAAACATCCTAAACATACTCATTTTATAAAGTGAGTTTCCGTAGCGTAGTGGTTATCACTTTCGCCTAACATACTCATTTTAAACTTTTATCAGACTGTTTAACAAAATTAATTTAATCTTGAAATGAAGTAATGTTCCAATCATTGCTTTGGTTGGTTGTTTCTCTTATCCTTTGGTTTCTGCACATATGTTGGAATTTTGATTTGTTGGCTTATTTTCAGTGAAAGGTTTTTGATTTGGTTTTGCTCTTCTCTTTCTTTTTTGCCTCACCTTTCTATGCCTGGTGATTTTGCAGTAGCCTCCAGGACTTGGTCTTTTATAAGCATTTGGGGGCTCCCACTCCTCCGGGTGATATTTGGAATCCGGCTCCTTTGCTGTTTGCTAGAGTGTATCTCTCTCCTCCCATCTCACTAGGCCAGTAGCTGGTGTTAAGCTAGAGCTCCAGCCAGTGGTTGTTAGCAGTTTATTTCCGGCTCCTTTCTGGAGCCAGGGAGCTCCACCCCAGCCCGTGGCTCTAATAAATCATGTGGCTCCAGTTACTCTCTCAGGGCAGCACCTGCAAGTCCAGTTTCCTTTAGGAGATGCACGCCCAGCACCACTGCCACCTGCTTTAGCATGGAAGCCAGCATGTCCTGGCTGCCCTCCTGCTCACAGCTCTGTGTTCTGGTCCATGGAGACGTTCTAAGTAGGTTTCAAGCCCTGCTTTGTTCTTTCTTTCCCTCCCTCCCTCTCTTTCCCTCTCTCTCTCTCTCTCTCTCTCTCTCTGTTTCTATTACATAATTCTCCCTTTTTGCTTTGTGCTTGGCACAGGGGCAGGGGGTGCATCTTATCTTCATATTTTTCTTTAAATCAACTTTAAATGGATTCGTCTTTCTTAGTATTGTCTGAAGAAATAATGTCCATGGAGTCATGAGTCAGCTGTCCTAGCTATGTTCGCTAATGCATATTAAAAATACCTTCACAAATGAAAGCTTTTGAAAGGGTTATTTATATTGCCCCCAAATCATATTCTATATCGTTATTTCTCAAAGTTAATGTATCTGTGAACCACCTAGAGAATTGAATTAAAAAGCAAGTGGTGATTCAGTAAGCCTAGGGGTGGGGCCTGCCATTCTATATTTCTAGGAAGCTCTGAGATGATGCTGATGTTTGTTGCTGGTTGGAAAATTATACATTGAGTAGCAAGGTGTGCACCGGAATTGGAGAAACACAGGACCAGAGGATATTTCATAATAATTGGCAATGCTGGGACTTGAACCCAGGTGGTGTCCCCGCACAGCCTGAGCACCAGGCCATTTTGTGCCCTGATGTTGTCTTCCGCCCTCAGCCGGAGTCTCCCTCTGCCCAGGTGATGTGAGGGACGGACACTCTTTTGGGATCCAGATCATTTTTTCATTCCCACACAGCCTATTGCATCAGATTTCGTACTAGCTGTTGTCCTGGGATAAATTTTTTTCTCAGGAGGGAAGCAAACAGCCTCTGCTGGTCTGCCATACCAGGTCAAGACCCAGGTGCGCCTGAGTCCTAGATTAACCCTCGAGCTGGAGCTCTGCTTTTGAGGTGTGTGCTCCTAAGTGAGCTGTGTGTGTCTCCTAGGCAGAGACCCCTTCTCATATGGACTCCCATTCGGAATACCTAGTGAAGCACTCTGGAAGTATATAGGATATATGTTGGACTATGTCTCCAGCACCTTCCTAAATAAAAATGTGCAGGGCACCAAAGTTTGGATACATTATCTTTTGATACAACCTACTCTGATGCACAAGCAGCAGCCTTGAGCATCCAGAGGTCTTAGTTCCTAAAGTTTCAGAAGAACGTTTGGGCAGGAAACCTTACAGAAAACCAGATATTGTGTGGTAAAGGTAGAAGAAGTCCAGGTGATTCTTTTAGGTCTCGGGACCATTTTCTATCTAAATTTGTTTATATTCCTTTTTCAAAGAGAAATGTGTATCTTTCCGTGTATTTGAAGGCAACTTCGTCTTGTGGAATTGCTGTTTAATCACGAAGGTGCTGTGTTTTTGTGAAATAAGCCAGTGGCAATTTAGCAGAAATGAGTCATTCATGGCGCTGAATCGCAATTTGAAATGCAGAGACCTCTTTCTGTCTCCATCAATGTGCAGTGGACTCTAAGGGCAAGTCCTGGGAAAGTGAGTCGAGAACTTCCGAAAGCAACATTTAGGAAATGGGTTTTTTTGTGTGTGGTTTTGTTTTGTTTACCCTTTGCACTCATCTATAAAGGTGAGATTTGCCATGTAGCAAAATGTCTTGGCTCTTCTTAATATTTTTCAAACCATTCAGTATTTAACTAGCATGGAGCTACAACAGATTAGAAGAGAGAACTAAGTACATCTGGATTTAGCTGCGGTTGGTGTATTCTTTGACGTGTTCTCTCCTTGGTTTTCCTTGGGCAGAAGTCATGACTGGCAAAGTTGTGTGTGAATGGTGTTCTGGGATCTGGAGACTCACTCCCACCTGTACAGCCAAGTAATTCTCAGATTCTAATGTTGGAATGGGGGACACCAGACCACAAACCATAGCAAAAGCGATGACACACCACAAGCGAGGAATTCAGCCACAAAGGGAACTTGTTTAAAATGTCAGATTCAGGACCAACCTAGAGATTCTGATTTAGTTGGTCTGGCATGGAGCCTAAGAACCTGCATTTTAACCAACTGCACCCGATTCTAACGCAGGTGATGTGAAGATCACCCTTCAAGGAACCTCACTGTGTAGAAAGAACTTAAGTGGCTAGGGATTCCATTTGCAAATCCCTCACCCTCTTCTATGCATAACGCCCTTGAAACAAGAAGGGGGTCTGGAGCCTGGCTGTTAGCTTCTGCCGCATCCTCCCTCCCTCCTTCCCAAGTCTCTGAGTCTTCCGTGCCTCAGTTTCCTCTATTGGTAGGTGTGTGATATGAACCCCTGCCATCGGAGAATGTTGTGCAGGCCAGTGAACTCATATTAATGAGAGAAAGGAGCAAGGAGTTTTCATAAGACCAGATTTGGAATTGTGATTTTATTTTATGGAGAATTATGACTGACTATCGCTTTTTTGAGATTTTGAAACGAGCCCAGGATTATTACAGAAGAGGAAGATTTCACATATGGAAGAAATTAGCCTCCAGGGAGCTGTCATTTGCTTTTCTTTGTTGCTGTGTACCAGCAGTGGCTGTACTGTCTGAGAATCTTGCCATTTGGACAAAGTTTGGGAAATGAGAACCAAGTGAATCCTGAGGAGGTAGAGGGCTGAGCTAAAGGTTCCCATCAGGTTCCCTGGGTTTCCCTTCGTGTGACTTCTTTGCCTAAAGAAGACTGCGAATCTGTCAAGGACTATTACGTTCAGGGATGCACGTTCAGATTTGCAGGATCATGCAGCTCTGCAGTTCCTTTATGTGTGTTAAAAAAATAAAAGCTTAATGCCTTTTGACAGTAAGAGCTCTGAGAACTTGCTATCATGTTAGTGAATCCTCTCAGGGAGTGTATATTCCTGAGCAAATCCTTCCAGGTCGCACCCATGCTGGCCATTTCTGCCTCAGGAGCTCAGCCCATGCCAATTTTCAAAGGTGCCCAAGCATAACAGACACACCCATGAAACAGCCTCCAGGTGCTTGGGAAAAGATGTTCATAGGTTTTAAAGGTAAAACCTGATTTATTTTCCAGCCAGTAAAAATATCAGGAAAAGAGGATTTCATTTGCCACTTTTTAGTTAAAAACATAAGGACCTTTTAAAAAACACAAGTTTCCCAGCGTGGAGTGGCATTCAACAGTTTTGCAATTTAAATGATAATGAAACATTTCTTACAAGAACTTCTCTTTAAAATCAGCATGATGGGTTCACAGCACACCATTAGAAGGAATTATGTAAAGGAGCCTCTCTGTTCCAAGTTTTATTTTAAGATTTAATTTATTCCAGATTCTGCAGGAATAAACCATCCATGTGACAAGCCTGCTAACAGATGTCAATTTAGTTTTATAGCACATGCCTGCACTTCAGAGTCAGAAAATGAAGATTATTCTTCTTGCCTGCTGTTTATTGCATGACACAGCTTCATAACACTGAGCCCCAGAGGACAGCTGATTAATAACCTGTGGGCTGGCAACTTACTCTGCTTCTGTCTGTGTGCTGCAGTATTAAGTGTACACTTTCTTTCATGTCACCCTTTTGGATTAACAGAGGTACTGAAAAGAGCAAAGGTGACAGAAAATGGAATTTTCTTTGTCTTAATGCCATCTAGGTCAGAAGACATTATGCTGTAGTATCCGCAGCGTAAGAGAAATAAAGTAAAAATAAATAAGAATTATTCAGCTATACAGAATTAAATCTATACTAAAATTTTTTGTGATGTTGGTAGGTAAAACACAGTAACTCCATTATGATAAATATTATCTTAAATTCAACCATAATAAGAAGTCTTCACTTCTTATTATTCACAGGGCACATTTCCCTATGTTCCCATGATAGAGAAATGATCAGTTTATTTGCATATTGCATTTCTATTCATATCCCCATCCATCTGTCTCTCCATCTATCTGGCCACCAAATAGATATTTATTAAGCACCTTCTATATACAAGGTTCTGCATTTAAATATTAAATATGTAGGAATAAACAAGTCTCTTTTTAATTTTTAAAAATTTTTAATTGTGGTAAAATACGCTTAACATAAAATTTACGAGCTTAATCCTTTTTAAGTGTACAGTTCAATAGTGTTCAGTACATTCACATTGTTATGCATCTAACCTCCAGAAATTTTTCATCTTGCAAAACAGAAGCTCCATATCCATTAAACAATAACTTCCCATTCCCTTCCTTTCCCCTCGTTACCTCTAATCTACTTCCTGTCTATGAATTTGCCTGCTATAGGTGCCTCATATAAATGGAATCACACAGTATTTTGTCCTTTGTGGCTGGCTGATTTCACTTAGTGTAATGTTTTCAGGGTTCATCCATGTTGTAGCATGTGTCATGATTCCCTTCCTTATTAAGGCTGAATAATATTCCATTGTATATATGTACTGCATTCTGCTTATTCATTCCTCTGCGGATGGACACCTGGGTTGCTTCCACTTCATGCCTATTGCGAGTAACAAATACCTCTTCAAGATCCCACTTTCAGTTTTTTGGTTATATGCCCAGAAGTGGAATTATGGATCATGTGGTAATTCTATTTTTAATTTTTTGAGAAACCATCATAGTGTTTTCCATAGCAAGTACGTCATTTTACATTCCCATAAACAAGTCTTGTAACATTAACATTTAGCTGAAAAGACAGAAATGTGATCTTGTAATGAGTGCTACAGAGGAAAAGTACAGTATGCTATGGGAATGTTTAATAGAGAAATCCAATCGAATCTGTTGTTTATTCTTGTATTTCTGATGCCCAGTCCACAGTGGAGGCTCAGTAAGTATTGGGTATGTGGGTGAATGGGCCATCCAGACCCTTGGTGTTTCCTTCCTGCTGTTCAGCTGCTCTCCTTCTGTTGAATGGAGAGCCGTTGTTAATGGTTTAGCGGCTTTTCCTTGGTCGCCTCTATGGATCTCTAGGGAGATTATGGAAAACATTTTTCTAGTAATGCTTTTTTGCTCATTCTGTTTATGATCCAATATTCAGAGATGTTGAGATATTTCCATCAGATATGTCCCTGCCTTTTCTTGGTGGGGAAAAAAGAAAGCTGCCTGCCGATGTAAGATGAAAGTGTAGTAATGTTAGGAAGCGGTGGGGTATTCAGGGAGAAATGTTCTGTCTATTATTAGAACATTGCTTCTGTTCTCTAAAGAATTTTGTTCTATAAAGACAGCAAAAAGACCTCTTGCTCATTTTCTCATTTTGGCTTTAGTCAGTAACATTTTGCTCAATTACGTGCTATTTATGGCTGTTTTAAATTGAAATTTCATTCTTGAGATTTTTCAAGAGAATTTCAGACATTTAAAATATATAGACATTATATTTGAAGACTTAAACTTCTTGTTTCTGGTGTTATAAAAGGAATTTGCTTATCTGATCCCCAAGCTAATGAAGACACAGTTGTTACCCTGTCCAATTTTTAATTTTGCTAGCAATCAAGGCCAAGAAAGAGGCTGGCCACAAAAATATTTGGCATACTTCATTCCTTAGAAATTTTTACTGGTTTTGCTGTTTGCTATGGTGTTATTATTCTGATCAGCTAGAGCGATCAGTTATTTGTCTGGAATGAGTCCTGAGTGTTTATTATAATTGCTCTGGTCTTGATATTGGCACAGGAGAACAATGTTGATGACATTTTCAGGACATTGGCTTTGGGTCAGGTAGCAAGTATTGGGCCATGGTGCCCAGTGGGAGTTGCTCTCAACCACAGAAAAACAAATACCAACTCTACAACCTGTTTGTTGTGTGAATAGCAAGGTGAATTAATCCTTCTGAGCTACATTCCATTTTCTGTAAAATGAGGATAATACCTTCTGTGCAAGACTGTTGAGGGGATTAAAGACAAAAAAGGACTATAAAGAGACTAAGTGTCTAGTCCCCTAGTTCCCCAGATGGGAGCTTTTTATTGAATAGTTATTGTGTTGGATTGATTTGAATCGTTTTAGGACAAAATTCAAATGCTAAGGATAGAGTGTATGTTATGGATGATTGGTATATTTTATTGCTCTTTTACTCTCTTAGTGACAGTGGGGAACTTCTCTTAGGTCAACCATTTACTCCAGAAAACATTAAAGAGAGTCAGTATCCTGGATTGGATTTTGGAAGTATTTAGAACAGCAGTAGTGTGAATCTGATGTCCAGACATGCCTTCAGTGTCCTTGGGACTGATCTTTCTGCAGTGACAGACATGGACATGATCGTTGTGTGTTTCAACTATTCCACCTGCTTCATGGCATCTGCAGAAATCTTGTAATTTAATGATCTTTCCCATGTGCATCTCTTGGGTGTAAGTACTTAAAGCTACACAGGCTTACTGAGTATATTATTGTGAGATAATTTAAGTGGTGAGTATTGATATCTTTGAAAATATTTTAGATAGCGATGGTCCAATACTTCTCACTACATTGGCCTTATGACATCGTATTTCCTTTAGGCTGACCTCTCTCTCTTTCAAACCTTCTGTTATGTCATTTTGACTCCTTTTTGGGGACATATCAAGTATAGTACCAATTGTTGGTTTAACTAGGTGCTCAGGAATATTCTGGATAACTAAATTTACTAACTAAATGAAAAAGGCACTGTTGCTCACCTCTTTCTTATTGTTCCCCTCTGGTGCTATCTATTGTGTTGAAACACCTCATTTGATATGCAAGGTCTCGATTCAGTTTTTCGACCTCTTTATTTTCCACTGCTTTCCTGCAGATAGATAACCTACGCTCTAACCTAATGAAATGGCTTTACTTCCAATTTGCCTAAACTTTCTCATCTTATGTAGCTTCAATCATAATTCCTATTATGTCTCCTGAAGTACTCAACCTCACTGAAAAAAAGTTCCAATCATGTCTAATACTTTCTCTGTATCTGATCAAGTAAAAAAATTTTACCCGTCTTACAAGTCCTATCCCAAATGCTGTCTCTTGCATAAAGCCTTTCTCAAAATCATTTATTTTAATGTTTTTTGATTACATAAGTGACATATTCACTGTAGAAAATTTAGATAATAGAGAACTCTGAAAACAAAAGGATGAAAATTAAAGTCACCTATGTTTCTACCACTGAGATAACTACTATCAATATATATAGTCTCTCTTTCCTGACATCCCCCTCCATAGTATATATATTTTAAAAAAATGAAGGTGGGATCGTGCTGTAGATGCTATTTTATAATCTGGGTTTTTTTACTTAAAATATTTTGAACATTTTTATATATTATTAAACATTTCATCTAGACGTAATGCAGCATTGTGTGTAATAGCAAAATTCTGGAAACAATATAATTGTTCTTTAATAAAGGACTGAATAAATGAAATATAGTTAAAACCCATGCAATTGAATACCCAGTGACTATTAAAGTACATGCATTGTATCTATATTTTGCTTATATGGAAAGATATCTAAAATAATTTGTTAAGGGCCCAATGCAAAGGGTATACCATGACACTCACTTTGAATAAAAATAAAGCAGTGTGCATACAAATACATGCTTGTATATGTACTTTAAAACAGATCTTTGGCCAGGAATGATGGCTCATGCCTATAATGCTAGCACTTTGGGAGACCTAAGCAGTAGGATTGCTTGAGGCCAGGAGTTCAAAACCAGCCTAAGAGTGAGACTCAGTCTCTACAAAAAACAGAAAAATTAGCCAGATGTGGTGGCACTTGCCTGTAGCCCCAGTTACTTGGGAGGCTGGGGCAGGAGGATCGCTTGAGGAGTTTCAGGTTGCAGTGAACTATGATGATGCCGCTGCACTCTAGCCCCAGTGACAAAGTGAGACCCTGTCTCAGAAAAAGCAACAACAACAACAACAAAAAATCCCATAAATCTTCGGGTAAAGGTTTTGGGTAAAGTACTGGGGATTCCTTGGGTAAAAGTACTTTGGGTACCTTTGGGTCTTTGGGTAAAGATGTGTCTTTGGGTAAATATACTTTAGGTAAAGGTACTGGGGGTGGAGAAAGACACTTCATTGTCCTTTTGAAGGGGTTGTACTTTTTTTTACCATGTGTATTTTATAATTTTTGCATAAAATCTTATATAATACTTATCTACAGTGTAATTTTTAAATGCTGCATATATTCTCATGAACGGATATGTCATAGTTTATTTAACCACTCCCCAGTTTTTGAACATACAGATTATTTCCAGTTTTCGACTACCATAAACTGTGCAATCTAAGGCTTTTCATATGCATTGCTAAAATACCCTCAAGAGAGTTTGTACCATTTTACTCTACTAGGATTTGTCCAGTGGATGTGATTTCTTACTTCTTTGAATTCCCACAAAACTTTGTTTGCATGTCTTTTATGGAAGTTAGCTAGTTCCTTGGCATCATAATTATTTGGGTACTTAGTGTATGTCTATGATACGCTCTGTATCTGTCTATATGAGACACTATGTATTTATTTATACCATACTCTATGAAATTCTTGAGGTAGTGACTCAGTTATATTCACCATTTTTCCCATTGCAGCACACAGCACAGTGCCTGGCCCATGTGAAATGTACAGTAAGTAAATACTGGGTGCCTTGAAATGAATCAGCTTTGCACTGTTAGTGAGCAGCTTTCTAAAATGATGGTATTGGAACTTGCTCAGCTGGCTGGGCATCCTATGGCCGTAGCCCTCTTTATAGACCACCACACTCTCTGTGGAACTTTGTGAAATGCCAATATCTCTAATTTAATGATTCGAGCTAATTTTATCAGATGAAAGCATGACTATTTATGTGTAGGAAACATAAAATCACAACAAAGACCACGTGTAATGAAGCCATAGGACTGTTCAGGATTGACTACTTCAAATTTCCCTGTTAATAATTGGTAGTCACTTGTCATTTATCTATTTTTCTCTTGGCCCTTGGTGGCAGACAGTTGGCAGTCAGTATGAGTTTCGTCATTTGGGAAACTGCCTCTATGCAACAAAGCCTCCACAGATACTACTGGGTAAGCTTTCCGACAGGTTATGGATCACAAATTAAGATGCTTGAATCACCTGGTTTGTTGAATCAATTAAAAGCACACACTGGGATTTAAAGGGAGAGAGGCAGAATAAGTTAATGTACTTAGGATCTGGTACAAGCAGGTAAAAGGATCACCCTGCATGAATCCTGCTCAGCGGGCCAATCTTCTCCTTCTCCTCGCTCTCCTCTCCTTTCATCAGCTTTCCATGCTGATTGGCCAGAAGCACCAGAGTTGAGGTATAGAGCAAGGAGGCTCAACTGGAGAGACTCAGGGACGAGTGTGTCTGGTCACACTGCAAGCTCACCAGTTAGCCTATGAGCAGCTATGGATTTTATCTGGCAGAGTATCGGTGAGGTCAGAACGGGTATCATCAATGGGTGGCCAGTTGAAGACCTCATGAATATTGAGTGACTCATATACCTCATGTATATTTAATATTTAGTGACAATTTTAGTCTTTACTCAGCAGTTCTATTACTTTCTCTCCTTAGCACACATATGTATTACTTATTTTATTGATACCTTATATGTATTATAAGTTATTTATCTATACTTAGTACATGTGAATTTCATGTATCCCATTTGACTTCTCATTTTCTGTAAAAGAATTGAATATTCTCAAATAAAACAATAAATGCACATTACCAGTTTAAAAATTAAAATTGATAAGGTTGTGTTGGTTAACTTTGTTTTCGCCATTAATCCGCTCAGTGTTCAAACATCTTGATCCAGTATTCTACAGAAATCTAAAACAGTCATGAATGGGCCCTAATGAATAAAACAGAGTGAGCAAAGTGAGATACAGTCATGCGTCGCTTAACAATGGGGCTATGCTCTGAGAAATACAGCATTAGGCGATGTCGTTGTTGTGTGAACATATAGAATGTGCTTACACAAAGCTAGATGATACAGCCTATTGCTCCTAGGCTACAAACCTGTATAGCATATTACTGTATGGAATGCTGTAGGAAATTGTAACACAATGGTAAGTATTTGTGTATCTAAACATATCTGAACATCGAAAAGGTATGATTCAATACTCTTGAAACTTATCTGCAGAAAAGAAGTTATTTTGGCATATAGTTAAGCCACACAGTATCCATGACAGTTCTTTTTGACAAGTAAGAATTTTTCTCTTGTGGTTAAATTCTGTTTAATTGAGATTTTGCTGTTCAGCTAATGGCTATGATTTTAGAGATGTTCTACTAAAGAATGCGCGTTTGAGGCCAAAGTCTCTGGTCTCAGGCCTAGTACAGGCGGATTCTTAAAATTTCATAGAAAATGAAACTTGCCAAATAACTTATTACCGCCTCTTTAGCCATTGCTCTCAGTTTCTCCCCCAATCTAGATTTTAACACAAGCTGTTTCAAAGAGGAAAGTACAGAAATAAAGTTTAGGCCGGGCGTGGTGGCTCACGCCTGTAATCCTAGCACTCTGGGAGGCCTAGGCGGGAGGATCATTTGAGCTCAGGAGTTCCAGACCAGCCTGAGCAAGAGCGAGACTCTGTCTCTACTAAAAAATAGAAAGAAATTAGCTGGATAACTAAATATATGTGTGCGTGTGTATATATATATGTGTATATATACACATATATACATAAATATACATATGTATATATATATACACATATATACATATGTATAAAATTAGCTGGGCATGGTGGCACATGTCTGTAGTCCCAAGCTACTCGGGAGGCTGAGGCAGGAGGATCACTTGAGCTCAGGAGTTTGAGGTTGCTGCGAGCTAGGCTAACGCCACGGCACTCTAGCCCAGGCAACAGAGCAAGACTCTGTCTCAAAAGAAAAAAAAAAGAAATAAAGTTTAGCCTCTTCTAGTGTCCTTGTAGAAGGTGATAATGTATAGAGAAGCCAAAGGCATTAGCAAGGAACAGAGAGAGAAGGAATATTCTTCCTGCTGGAGAGTTAGCTCTCAGAATGCCCTTTCTCCAGTTAGCACAAGGAAACCAGAAATGACAGACTCAGCTTGCCCATGCAGCCATTACCTTGGCCTGAAAGAAGATATCAAATGGGATTGGCCTGAAAGAATTACAGACAGTAGAAAGGGTAGAAATTTGGCCAGCCGTGTTGTTTTTACTAAAAATGCTAATATCATTGACAACACATCGAATAAGCCTCCCTGTGACAGTTACTTTTCTTGGTTGGGCAAAATTTGAAGAAAATTTATCATGTCAGGAAAGCCAAGCATCATTCTTTTTCCTCCTTACACATTCTGTTATCAAGAATATTCTTTTTTGAATGTCTGGGGGAAAGTCAGAATAATTTTGCATGTTTTATTTCAGACCAGAGTCTTCCTATTTATAGTTTTTGATATGTAAGATAAATGTTTTTAATCAAGACAAATTCACTTATTTATAAGAATACTCCACATTCAGGGACCAAGATGAAAAACAAGATATCATGGATAAGAAAATCTCCTGTCCAAATAGGAGAGTGTTAATTTATTGGAACAGCAAGAGATATTAAAGGAGCTTCAGCTTTCTATAATGTCTTCCCGACAAAGATCCCTTTACTATAACCTAAACTGCATTTTTTTTGAGGACTTCTTCATTTACAGTGAATTTAACAATCATAGATTGAATATAGGGTAGCAATTTCCAAGGAATTATTGGACAGCAAAGGATAAATGAATCCTGTTCCCTAGGCAACTGCATGGAAGGGCATAACATCCCTCAGGCTCCTAAAATGAGGTTTAAAGTTGCTACTATTTTTGTTTTCAGCTTACTGTAGAAATGGTTTTTATTCCTTGAAATTATTCTTTTATATAATGAAGTTTGAGCCCTTTCCAACTCCTCTCCCTGTAATGTTAGTCTTCTGTGTGACAGCCTCTCTGTCCTTTGATCTCAGCATGTGTGGCTCTAGAGGACTGGCTGCCCTGGAAATAAGATCAAATTGGGAATGGAAACTAATCTCATGAAAAGTGAGGGAAGAGCAGAGACATTTCCAGCTATTCGCTCAGTTTTCATAATTTCATGAAGAAAAGTGCTCTGGGTTTTTTTTTGACTCTTTCAATCTTTTGTAATTTTTTAAAGCTAATGTGGTATAGGAGACCTGGGTTTAGGTGGAAAACATTTTAAATAAAAAAATGCTGGAATGGGTACATTTCTGATTCTTTCAGTAGGCTCTTTGTGTGAATGCCAATGTCGTCTCTTTTATGTGGTTCCCCCAATATTGTCGTGCTTTTTCATCTTTTGACCTTTTTTCTCTTGTTCTCCTTGCCCCAATTCTATTAATATTTGTTTGTTTAATGATTTTTTTTTACTACATATATATTAAGCAACTGCGATCTTAGGAGCATGCCGGGAAATCCTTGCGGAAGGGCCAAGCGTCGGCAACCTTTCAGAAATGGGGGGTCTAGCTGCTGAATCCATCTCCTCAACAAACATGTTGGGGCTGGTGGTATCTTGTGACTCAGCAAGTCCAAGGGACCTCTGGAAGGCCTCCCAATAAACATACTCTTCATTGTATTCTACCAGTTAGATTGATCTGGGTTAACTAGGTAATCTTTGAAAAAGGCATTCCTCTCTGGGAGGTTGAGTTTATTCTTGCCCAAGTATCAACGTCTTAAGTCATGTCATCTTACGGGTTTCTCATGTAGATGTTGCGTGATACTTGGCTTAGGGAATTGAGGTTGGCTGAGGTGGAACAGGGAGAAATTTTTGTATATGGCGTGCTGGTACATGCTCCATGATAAGGAGCCTTGGCCAGCCAGAGGGCATCTGACGGTGAAGGCTGTGGCTGGGAAGTCACAGAAGGTGAGAGAGGAATGCAGAAGGACGGTGGGAAGGAACACACTTGAGGATGGTTTGCCTTTACTGTTTTGGTTGAGGCTGTGGAAGTGTCACCCGCAGAGTTTCATGGCGTGCTTTCCTTGTGTAGGTTGGCTGTAGGTTGTTAATACTTGTTGTATACTAACTAATATCAACTATTTCCTCCTTTATGGGATAGGTGAAGAAGAGAGACTGGATTTTTCTTATTGTTTGCTTTTGCTTGATAATATTGAAAACTATTTATGTATTCTGTAAACACTTTTTGAAGGCCTCCTATAAATCAGGAACTCAACCAAAGACAGGGAATCAATGGTGAAGGTCCTTGCTCTAAGGACATTGTGGTCAATGAGACGAGGCAAACATTCATACAAAAATTATATATTATAATAACGTACTCAGTGCCACCACAACAGAAGCAGTAGAGATGTAGCTCACTTTGCTTGGGGAGTCAGGAAGGGGGCACAGAGGAGGTGATATTTCAGGTGGCTCTTGGAAGTTGAATAGGAGTTTATCCAAGGTAGCAGAAGGGAGGGGAAATAGTAAACGCAAGGGCACAGAGGTGAAAAAGAGGATGGCAAGTTCTGACAAAGGTAAAAAAGTCAACATGGCTGACATGAAGAGTGATTGCGGAGAGAGCAAGGACATGAGGCAAGAAACGGAGGCTGTGAGGGAGCTGGTGGGGCCTGAAAGCCCTCTGCGCTTATTCTGTGGCTGCAGGGAGCCAGCTGGGGCCTTTAAGCAAGGGACTTGTAAAATGAAGCTTAACATTAGACAGATAATTCTGGAAGCATTATGGAAGGTGGACAATTCGCGACTAAGATCTCCTGAGAGAGTAGACTCAGTTCATTAAAAATATTGGACAAGCAACCATTAAAAAGATTGATCATAGTCAGTGTCAGAGAAGCTGACATTAGTCAGCCTTGGCATTTTAGCAATAGCTGTAGCATCTATCAGTGCTACCCACAGTTAAAATGTGGGCAGGCAGGAGGGTCTTTTACTTTCTGTTTTATACATTTCTCTCGTAGTTGTATTTTTATGGCCATTGTTTATATTATTATTAATATAAATTATTAATTTTTTATAAAATTATATTATAATTGTATAGTAAAATTATTGTAATTTATAAATATTTTATAAATATTTATATTTGTTTAAAATTTATTTATGAATTATAAATTTATAAATAATTTATAAATTATATTATAATTTTATAAAATTATTTTTTTTGAAAAGGAGAAAGAGCAAATCCCATTGCAATAAAATTAAAGCTACAGCACAAAACATTTAAAATCTCTATTTAATAATTCATTTAAAAAAGTAATATTCAGATGAACATGGTGGCTCATGCCTGTAATCCTAGCACTCTGAGAGGCCGAGGTGGGAGGATTGCTTGAGGCCAGGAGTTCGAGACCAGCCTGAGCAAGAGCGAGACCCCGTCTCTACTATAAATAGAAAGAAATTAGGTAAACAACTAAAAATAGAAAAAATTAGCTGGGCACAGTGGCATGTGCATGTAGTCCCAGCTACTTGGGAGGCTGAGGCAGTAGGATTGCTTGAGCCCAGAAGTTCGAAGTTGCTGTGAGCTAGGCTGACACCATGGCACTCTAGCCAGGGCAACAGAGTGAGATTCGGTCTCAAAAAAAAAAAAAAAAAAAAAGAATATTCATTCCTAAAGCATTTAAAAATTCCTCTGGGGCTCGCTATGACAAATTTGAACTGGAGTTATGTCTGTACAGAAAATGGACATACGTCACATTCCCCACAAACAATGAAACCTATTTTTGCACTATCAGCAATTATTTATTTTCCTCCGTGGATTCTGTTAATCAAAATTGTAGATAACTCCAAATAAATACTTGATATTTAGCTATGAACTGTGTACTTATAACTCTTTTGAATGTAGGTTTGGAAATGACCCCATAGATAACTGAAAATTGACTTAAAAAATGTAGACTATAAAGATTTTTTTATTTTTTTGCAGACAGGGTCTCGCTCTGTTGTCCAGGATAGTGTACAGTGGCATCATCATAGTGCACTGCAGCCTCACACTCCTGGGCTCAAGTGAGCTTCCTGCTTCAGCCTCCCGAGTAGCTGGGACTACTGGCATGTGCTACTGTGCCCAGCCAATTTTTTGTACCTTTTTGTAGAGATGGGGTCTCGCTCTTGCTCAGGCTGGTCTTGAACTCCTGGAGATTTTTTACACGGACTATGGACTTCGTTTTGTTGATCCTTCCCTGTGTATTGTTTTTTCAAGTTCAAATGTGTGTCTGGGTGAAAATTTCTAGCACATAGATCAAGAAGCTTACAATTGATACAGCCTTGTTCATCACATTTGGTTTTTCGAAAACAAATTGAAAATGTATCCTCTTAACTGAGATATTAGGAAGCTGCCTTCAGCATGAACTCATTAGTGAAACATCCATGTACAGGACTAAAGTTAAGTAACCAAATATGGGAATTGCACTTCAGAATAACGAAGACGATGTTGTTTTTTCCTCCCTTCGTGTAAAACATGACAATTAGAACACATTCATCTCCTTTAAGATGTTTATGGAAAACACTGGTATGAGGATCATTAGTAACTTAAGGAACTTAGAGTAACTTAAACCTACTATTAATAATATAGTGTCTTGTAAGAGATTTGTCTTTCCAGGAAGTTCAAATGTTATTATCATATCCAGGAAAGCAGCTGTTAGGCTGTGAGGTAATGATTCTCAGTCCACTTAACTTGCTTCAGAGCTCTTCTTGGTGCCTGAAAAGTGTCTGCCCAAAAGCATCCACTCCCTGAAATATAGAGCATACATTTTATCTAGGGAAGGTGTTTCTGGTGACAGGATAGCAACTGGCTGACTGCTGAGCTCAATAACGGTGTATGCACCTTGGGGAAACTGCATTCTACCTTTGGTTTCCATTGAAAAAAGTGCTGCTTGGAAAACTTCCCCACCTCCCATAAAACTGCACTGCCTCATGGCCAAAGCTTCCCAGGCATCAGCAATTCTTTTAAAGAAGGACGATGAATAAGAGGATAAGGACTCCTGGAAACCTCAGTTAAAAAATTATAAAAACGTGGGGGGGGCGGGGGGCAAGGGCAACATACGTAACCTAAACATCTGTACTCCCATAATATGCTGAAATAAAAAAAAATGGAAAAAAAATTATAGAAACAGCCACCAAAATCAAGCAAAATGACAAAGTCTCTCCCTGGTTGACAACCCATAAAACTTCAATGATTACCTCCAGTCTCTCTGTTCTGGGCCAACACACACACTTTTAAAATATCCATTATATGTATTGATCTCTTTGATTCAGTTACCAGTGTATAGTTTTGGATCATTTTCAAAGGATCATCATTTGCCACACAAAGTAGTAAAAGTATCTTTCACTTCAGCTGTTAGGCAGCCGTCTTGCCATTTTCTCTGTTGTGGGAATACGAGAGCTTTTAGGGCAGTCAGAGAGGAGAAATCTCAACAGGAGTCCTCACGCTACCCTTCCCTCTCCTCCCCCTTCATATCCTCTTCTTCTGCCTCCTTCTTGTCAAGCGAATGAGGCTTTTAGCATCATATAAATGTTAGATGACTCCTTCACTCCTCCATAGGTGCTGCATCCCTTCCTTCCTTTTGAATTTGTAATCTTTCTTGCTCATACAATTCAAAGATTGCCAGGTGTGAATCAGTGGTTGTTGTGAAACATGAAAAAAAATTAAAACTTCTCAATTCATATTAACATAAAAATGCAATGACAATCACATTTTTTCGGAAGATGAGCTCTCATGTCACATAACTCTGTGTAGGTTAAATTGTGTGGGCACATCTTCACTACTATGGAATCAAAAAGTCCTAGGATAGCCTGCTGAATTACACCAAAGAGAAGCTTGACTGTTTGCAGATATCTCTAGAACACTCGAGTCAAGATGTTGAAGTGATCTTTGCCTGAAATATAGGGAGCTGGTCATGAGTATCAAACAGCCTCTTAAAATGAAAAAAAAAAAAAAAAAAGAAAAGAAACCAAAAACATAACCAAAATGTTAATAGTCGTTTCCTCTTGGGACTGGGATTTTGGACAATTATTTTCTTTTTCTTTATACCTTTTCGTACTTTGCTAATTTTTAACAATTGCCGTATCTTATTTTTATAAACAGAAAGAAACAGCTTCCGAAATTGTTTTCCTGTTCTAGGAATGGAAAAACTTGAGGTGGGACTGGGATGTCACATGTTTGTTTCTCGGTATGTTAGGTGTCACATAAGCTTTTATCTTTTTGGCGATTTAATACGTGATATGATGTTGTCTGTAGACCCGGCTCCTTACAGTTGGACTTTACCAGAATCTAGGCGTTAAAGGGAACAGCAAAATGCATTTCTGGTGTGGAGGGGGTGAATTAGCGGGAGGAAACCCCTCTGTAGCCGGAATGGGGGCTTCACGGCCCTTATTCCAGCATCTACAGATGCAAATGGTGACTTTCTTCGTATGTAATTGTGTTAATTTACATGGAATTTCATAAAACATGAAGTGGTAAAGAAAATGTCCTAGCCCCAAATTATGCCGCTTGGTCTACTGGGAAGCTATGACGTTAACATAAATGACAATGTCACTACTCTAGAAAAAGTACATGGAACAAGGGGTTGGGGACACCAGTTCTAATGACCTAATAAGCTACAACTGCTGAAGTGTGTGTGCCTTGTTTGAAGCCAGGCCTGACTGCTGCCCCTCACCCCCAGGAATGGCAGCAAGTGGACTACGCATGCGCTGACAGCTCAACGGATGTATTCGATTAATAAATACTGCACATTTGCTATTTTCCTGTCATTTTTACCGAAAGAACTGTAAAGTCAGAAACCTTCAGAATGTGTTTTATGCTTGGATCCTTTAATATTGTGGGGGAGTAAGAACATCGTGTAAGAACACTTGTTTTGAAGTCAGACCCTGTTAGAATCCTCATTCTGCCACTTAATAGATGGTGTGGTTGATTATTTAACCTCTCTGAATCTAAGGTTTCTACGGAAACTGCTTGGAATTAGTCTTGGCTTCACTTCTCACAAGCTGTGTGACCTTTCTAGGCCTCAGTTTCCCCATCTGTAACATGGGGATTAAAAAAGCGCCTGTTTTATTTGCTTGTTTGAGGATGAATTGAGACATTCCATGTGAAGTGCTTAGCACGCTGCTTGGCTGGGCACATAGTAAGTGCTTAATTAAAGTTGGCTATTAGTTTTGTTGTTACCAGTAGGTACAAGATAAAAAGATTTAGCATGTGTTCTGTGGAATGACACATCTAAAGCAAATGTTAAGGGCTTTTAAACAATATCCAATGAGAGCCAATGAATGGTTATTTCTGCAAGTTACTGTCCATGCATTTTTACTGAGAGGTTTTTAGATCTAATCTATATCTGAGTATCTAGCACATTTGTTTGGTTATTGTATAGGGGATATATATATATATATATATGTTATAATCAGGTACTTATTTGTTGTGTGCAAAATTTTCCTCTCTCATTCTCTTTTTTTTTTATTTCAGCGTATTATGGGGGTACAAATGTTTAGGTTATATATGTTGCCCTTGCCCCTCCCCCCTAAGTCCAAGTTTCAAATATATCCATCCTTCGAGTGGTGCGCATTGCACTCTTTGTATATGCATATACCCGTCCCCTCTCCCCTCTTCTCCCCTCCCCCTCCCCCCTGCCCAACATCCAATAGATGTTATTCTTATATGTGCACTTATGTGTTGATCAGTTAATACCAATTTGATGGTGAGTACATGCGGTGCTTGTCTTTCCATTCTTGGGATACCTCACTTAGTAGAATGCGTTCCAGCTCTATCCAGGAGTATA